>VZSG01000277.1:873059-951324 GCA_013398315.1 Nothoprocta pentlandii | reverse complement strand
GATGGCCAATCATGACATATTCACTTTTTAATTATACTCTTTGATCATTTTTCTTCGTTTAAAGATAAGTTTTGGACCTGTTCCTTTCTTCATTCTTATGCTATATCTGTAATTATTCAAGTTTTTTATCCTCAAATACAGTTACACTAACTAGTTGTTGTAGGAGCCAGCATACACTTTATATTTTGTTGTTAAAGGATATTATCTGTAGAAATGATGTTTGGATATCTTCAAAAAGCTGCCCACTTACGAAGTGTTTCATAAAACACTTCCTAAATTGCTTTTTCTTTCATGGTAAGAACATATAGCTGAAACTCTGACCATCTCTTACAATATAAAGACAATGGTTAGAAAATCATCTCTAAACTGAGCAATTTCTTACAATAGTACTAGCAAATATCTATTTTTTAAATTTCTCACACCTTTTCTGAGCTTTTTCATGCTAGGTATCTCACTCCTTACATTATTATTCTTCTTACATCTCTTGTGAAGATACAGGAATGTAAAATAGGTATAAATACTGAAAGATGAATGTTGTTCAGGACACTTACATGTGTAGATGCACATAAAGGTGTCCATATGCTCAAATATGGAGAAGCATTCTGTGTCCTGGGTATTTAGGAGATATAAAAATGCCAGATCTAATTTAACTTGTGCTGTATCCATACTCTAGGAATCATCAACTTGATTATCTTTATGTCTGTTAACCTATACTTGAATTTCAGGCAATATACTATTTTGATTTTATTTGCATCAGTGTTTCGTTTTGCGGAACAGCTTCTGTTGGCTGAGTAGTATGGTTTTTTTCAATGGCTCTGGTGTTGCTGCAAATTCTTAAACTCAGATTTGCTTTTCAGCTGTTGATAAAACACAGCCAGTTTCTTCGAGATCCACAATACTTGGTATTCTAGAAATGGCAACAACAAAATCTGGTAATGACATTTCTTGGAAAAGTAGTTTTATTACTACTAGGAATTCTAACAAGAAATGTCAGTATGAATTTTGTTGTTACTTGTTATTTATTTTTATCATGGAGTTAACATAATTAAAGGAAGAAGTGATGTATTCACTTTGCATCTGGGGTAATGTGGAAACTGGTAGCCTTCTGCAATTATGACACACTGAGTATAATGGAATATTAACATTATTTTTTCTTACATTTTTGAAGTTTCAAATTACATATAAAATTATCTGGAAAAAAAATGGAGGATAGAGATGGTCTAAATTATCGCTGTATATTTATACTTTTGACTGAACATGAAGTTTCTCCTTCTATACTTACTGATTTACATCCATAACTACCTCTGCGCCAAAAGCACTAGTCAAAATGCGTAAGGGCTGTATCAGCCATCCCCTGAAATCAGTGCAACTACCAGCAGTTAGCAGGAAACAGTTATCCTAAACATAGAACAGCACTTCTGCCACACTTACTACTCTCTTTCTGGAGTGTGATTTCACTAAATTATTTTGCCTCAAAACTATAATTGTGCTTTGACAGGTTTAAGGTGCATTTTTTTTCTTACTGTAAATATTCAAACGCCTTTGCAACCTGTTATATCTGTCTCAAAGTGGAACTGGATAAATGATAACGGCGTTTCCTCAATGTTTCCTGCAATAACAAGGACTGTATGTTTTTTGGTTTTTTTTTTTCACCTGCTCCTGAAACAGATCTCCTTCATCTTCTGTATTTGGACATTTCTCAACATTTCATCTTTTTTAGAACTCATATATACATACATATATAGTGTGGCTGGGTTAATGTTAATGATCTTTGTGTGAATTGAATGTTTTTTTCTTTCTAAAGCTGAAAAGGTGTTATTTCATGCTACTTCAAATTCATCTTTTTAAGCTGCTCTGTGAACCTTCATTTGTTACGATTCTCTCCAACATTGTGTATTGGATTTCCCTTCCAACCTAAATTATGCTCTACTACTTTGATTCTGTGATGCTGCTTTAGTTTACTTGCATAAGGAAGGCATTTATGGACTAATTCATCACTTTATGCTTAATTTTACTATGAAGCTATGCAGTATGAAAATAAAATTAAACATTAGTTAACTTATTTAAAAGACTTGTCCAAACCAATGTGTATGAGAGAAGATGGTGGCTTTCCCTTGTTGCTGTTGAACAGAATGTAAAAATCAGTTGTAGATAGCTAGCCTTGTAACTAATGCTTCAACATTAGGTGCTATATATGTCCCACCTTCCCAAAGAAGGCACACTGAACACACTATGGTATCACAAATATCGCTTAAAAATGAATATACATTAAATATAAAATAAATATAGGTGTTCCAGTTTGCCAACAAAGATCACTTTGTATAAAGCCTCTCTTACTGTTTCAAGACTGTTTTCATATTTCATTTTTAGCTACCCAGGAACCTGTCCTGAAATCCACATCTCTTCCCTCCATGAAAACCAGAGGGACAGTAAAGGGTAAATAGCATATAATTTCATTAGCTTTTCATGCCATTCCATCACTTCTGTTTGCTATGCTGGATAACACAAAGATTCATTCAAACATACAAAATAACATAAAAGTCCAGTCTGACTTCTTTTCTTTCTTCAAGTATTTAAAAATAAAAAATTAAAAATAATTAGTCCATTGAGAAGAAATCTGCCTCACATGAGGAAAAAAAGACTTTTTCTATCACCCTGCTTCACCTGACATTAGCTTCAGTGTTTATATAACACCTCATTTCAAAGCTGATCTTCAAGGCTGCTGATGTCTTGCTTGATCTCATATTGATATTGCCTTAAAATATCCACTGCTGCTATCCAAATATTGTGCTGGCTTGGTGGCTCTTAAAGTCCCTGTTAAAATTAACTCCAGATTTTCTTTCAGCTTTTGATGAAAAACAGCCCATTTCTTCAAGATCTGAAACATCTGGCATCCAAGAAATGCCATCAGCTATACCTGGTAATACTTGCAGATGTGATTGTAATTAGAATTTTAATTAGGAATTCTCACAGAGGTTTCGATATGTCTTTGGTATTTAACGGGAATCAGACTAGTTACAGAACCATTATAATTTATTTATTCTATTGAATACCAGGCTAATTTAGGAAATTTTATGATACTCCAAAAAATGTGGTTTTGGGTTTTGATCTACATTCCTACTGTGTTTACGAGTTTGTGTAGTTGTCCTTTATCATTACAGACTTTAGCCTGCCTTATAAGATATTATAGTACTTTTTCTCTTTATAAGGAAAAAAGTAGTTCAAGGAAAATTTAAGCTACACTTAAATCCCCTAGTTGTTGATTGTTGAAACTGAAGTCCTACAGAAATAACAGGATCAATAGTGAGCTCTTGGTGATTTTGGTCACTTCTGCCTCATCCTTGGTTGTTGACTAAAGTAATGTAAGGTGCCCATTTTTTTAACAAAATTAACCAGAATAGACAATGAACTTTCCACCTATGGCTAGACTGTGTCTAAGAGTACATCAGTTCTGTAAATATAGCACAAACTTACCTGTGAATACTGACAAACTTTAGCGAGGCAGTAATCTATTAGAAAGGCCATTACTTTTTCTATAGTAGTTCTTCCCTCTGCTAATATATGCCCCTGTACTTTACCTGAATAAAATGTTTCCTGGCCCATCCTTACCTTGATTTCCTAGGGAAATGGTGACTATGCACTTGCTCTGTGTGCCTATTTGTGTCTAGCACTTTCCCCTCTGTTAACTTTAACAAAGTCTGTCAATTGCAGAGGAATTCGCTAAGAAAATTTAAAGAGTTCGGGCAATTTAAAGAGTTTCTTTTCACATGAGAATTTTTACAAGCATTTCAGTTTTGAAGTCTTAAGAAAAGAAGGAGGAAGAACTTAGTAATTCTGTGCTTTTCTTGGAAAGTAACTAGTCAACTAGTCATCATGAAGCAAACTGGTCTGAATTAGTCTGCTCCTCATAAAACACTTGTTTTCAGGGAGGCCTTCCAAAGACAGTAGTTGAAAATGTTAGAATGTTCAGTATTAGTAATCAGCTTTTTCTTTGGCTGTCTGATTTTAAAGTTCATATCCAAGTCTTTCACTCACTCTTCACTTCTTACCTCCCTAGCTTTTTATAGCCGTATTTTACATGCTTCACAGGATTTTTGTTAGGAACTTTTTAGTATTTACTACTAGTAGGCACATGTGTGTTCCTGCATATCCCAATATATACATCTCTTTTAGATTACACATACCTAGAAATTTAAACTGAAGATACCTTCTGAATTCAGAGCCATGGAATTTAATATAAGATGTAAACTCTGTCCAGTGAATGATACTGCTGCTCTATAAGACAAAAACTCTGGTTTATTTTTCCAGAGTTTACAAATAACAAAGATTGAGGGTTTTTCTTTGTTCATTTTTCAGCTTTGCATGATTTTCTTCATGTTACTTCAATTCTCCAGTCAGCTCAGCCTCTAGAAATACCAACAATGAAAGTTGATAAATTATAAACATACTATCATAATCATACTATAAATTATAATCGTAGTAATTATATTCCTATGGTTTTAGGAGGTTAGGGTTTAGGCGGGTTTTAGGGTTTAGGCGTTATCATAGCTTCCATGTTGATAGTTTCTGCTTTTCTCAGTGCTACATTGACTTTTTTTATGGCATGTTTCCTTCTCTAATCCACTGAACTAATCCGATATTTTTTGAGTTCAGACCTGCATAAGGTTATTTCAAGAAACTTGATGGGCATTGCTAAATTACTCGTAGTTGTAGTACTAATCACACAGGAAAGTCAGGAGATAGGTGAATTAGCTTGGTTAGGCTACATTTTTCGTGGGTTTTATTATATATATTATTGACAACACATTACTACAAGACCTTGAATTTCATCCTTATACAGGTTGGGGATTTTCTTAAAATTCATGCCTGCAGTAAAGCAAGATGTGTGACAGTTCCCTGCTGCACTAAATGTTCTTCTTTTTAGGAATCCTTTTCTAGGCTGCGTTTTACTACTGAGGTTGAGCTCAACAGGTTTTCCTTGCTGAAAGTTACTAGCATAAATTGATAAGAATTTTGTCAGAAATGGAAAGTTTAAGTTGCTATATGGTACATTTGACTCGTAGCTTATTTCAGTCATTTCACTGCTGATTTTCAAGCTAAATCAAGCAAAAGCTTTCTTGCCTTTGTCCTTTCCTGAACTTGGCGAACAAAGATGCTGTGAGTTGAATGTAAACTTGTGGCTGAAGTTCCTTTATATTTTGTGTGCGTGGTCCATGTGAGATATCTCTAAATACTAAAATGAAATGCAGCCTGTCTCTCTGAAGTCCAAAACCTCTAGCATCCTAGAAATGCCACCAACCATGTCTGGTAAGGACATTTGTTCAAAAACTTAGTTCTGTTGAGAACTGGATTTTTTTTCAAGGAATATAGTTGCATGTTGTAATTTATGAGTTTTTTTATGTTGGAATCAAAGTTTTACTAATCTTACTGTACTATGATTTTACTAATCTTACTATACTAATTACAGTACTAATAATTACTAATTGCTAATTGCTAATTTACTATTATTGTACTAATATTTTGTTAATTGCTTGGAATTTGATGGAAATTCCAATAGATATGAGTGCAAGATGAAATCAAACAACAGCCTGATGCTCTATTAATGATGGTAGTTCTCATCTGCTAATGTAAATGTGAAATAAGTAAATGCTCCTCTAAAAAAGTGGAGAAATATTGACTTTATATGGAGATGAATTAATATGTAACGTTCAAAATGATGGAGAACAGAGCCAAGTCTTCATATTAAAACAGATAATAAAGCATTTACCTCATCGGAGTTAGATATTTTGCTTTGCTGCCATTAAGTGAGGCAATGTAGGTTCCAGGCCAATATTACTTTTTTTAAGCATTACTATATTGCCTAACTGCAACTTTTTAAGCTGCAAAACATGGTGATTTAAGATATTTTAAACAAATAGATCTTGAGCTGACACTGAAGTTAGATGTGATGCTTTCAAACACTCTTGAAATTTGTTATACCTGACTCCCATGAAGTTAAACAAGGTAGATCATGGTATGCAATTTCCATGTTCTTTGACAGCATATATTCTTTTGGATTCTTTTACTTTCTCTTTTCAAAATATAGTGATAAAACTTTCCAGCTTTGGCTACAAAAAAGAACAAACAAGCTAAATCAGTGCTCAAGCTTTTATCTCTTTCGCTCTCCGCACTTTGGAATTGTGGAGAATTACATCCAAATCTGGGCTATTGCAAATTGTTGCCACTACTCCTTTACCCTGAGAAACTCACTTCCTATTTATTTGCAAAGCTTGCAGATTCCAACTATTATTTCTCTTAAAAACAAGAAAAGTTTTTCTTTATTTTTTCCTATTTTTCCCTTGAAGGAGGACTCCAACACTTAAACCAGGTCATATGGGCAAACTCTTGTTAGTGAGGTAAAAAATAGCAAAGTGGTAGTTACAAGCCCAAGCTTAGGGATTTTTTTGTTGTTGCTGGTGGTTTTGTCTTTTTTAATCTCTGAGCAATTTATAGTCCATGTGTCTTGGAGGAAATAAAAAGAAGGATATATTTATTTGAGGAGATAAAAAGTTTTTCAAACTTCTTTATGTAGCCTAAGGAGCCTAGCTAGATTTTTTACTTTTTGTTTTCCTTTCTCTGTAAACTAGGTTTAATATGGAATGTAATAATTTTCATTTTTGCTTTTATCTTCCTCTGCAGTCTCATATAGATGTTTGCAAATGTTCTATATTATTCCTTTGTGCACTTAACAACTAGATCCACTTTTATACACACAGTATACACAGTATTTGCCAACTGTTATACTTAAGAAATCTCCAACTCTGTTCTAGTGAAAGTGTGAACACAGGCTAGGTAATAACAAATTTGTGGAGCTCTCATTACTCCCATTTTTCAATGAAGAATATAAAGACAGATAGGAGAATAAGTAGCCCAAAGACACAGAGAAACACACACTTAAGAACTGCAAGTTTGAAATGTTCTCTTCACTGTTATCCAGTTAGTGATCTTTCTCTTTTCCCATCCTGCGTTCTTGTAGGTGTAATAGGGGTTCCTATATTTTGATTCCCTTTTCTATTACTTGACCTTTCTCATGCTTGTGTTCATAACCTATTCTGTACTTTTATCAGATTCTCCTGTTTTTTTCTTCTCTCCTTTTTTTTTTTTTTTTTTTTTTTTTTTTTTTTTTTTTTTTTTTTTTNTTTTTTTTTTTTTTTTTTTTTTTTTTTTTGAATAGGATGTTCTTAAGCACTTAAAAAGGATAAACACATTTTTACTGTGATCCTTCCATTTCACTCTTCTCTTTTTCATGCTTATGTACATTAGCTTCTGAAAAATAAATGTGACTCTTACTTTAGGTCATGCTTCTGTAGCACTGTGTATATGAGCTTCTGTCCATTTGGAATATTTCCATTCAGGGTAGAAATCTACTTTTGTGAATTAAGGAGATATCATTGCATTCAGAGATTTTGGTTAGGAGAGTGCTTTTCAAATTACATTTATGTTGTTTTAAAAAATGCCTCAAGTCTTCTGGAAACCCATGTTAAGTCTCCCTGCACACATTTTTCTGCAGAGAGGCTGCTCTTTCCTTTTCTCCAAGCACACATTTTTTGGGGCCCCAAAATTTAGATTTTTAAGGGTGATGACGAATATAGAAATCTTAAAAAGTTGATTGCTTTTCAGTTTAAATAAAATATATCATTTTGAAAATGTCACAGTAGCTTTCATACAGACCAAATTTCTGGCTACATATTCATTATTTAATTCTCCATTTATAACTTGAAATTATTGGTTTGATGCTAAACAGTGGATTTTACAATCTATCATTTAGTGCAGTTGAAGAGCAGCTCTGGAACACCATGACTGTTCTTCTCGTCTGTGGGGTTCCAAGTGTTGCATTGTTAATTGATACTCATATAAATCTTTTGACTCACAAGTGTGGAAGGCAGATACTGGGTGACAAAAAGATAATAAATCATTTTCAGGTAAGAAACTGCAAACTAAATACTGGCCTGTTTGAATGTGATGAAAATGATGGTTTCATATCCAAAGAAAGACTGTATTAGTATCTCAAGATAGTTTCCATCTCTGCTCTTAGCTCTCCTAAGGCCAGTCCAGGAGTCCACATCTTTTCCCTCTCTGGAAACAACAAGGACACAAGTGATGGGTAAATAGTGATTCATCATCATCATTCCTGTCATTTTGTTAACATTAGCATTTAAGACTATGTCAAAACCTTTTTTTGCTGTTGGAGACGATGCTTAACTAGATCAGTGATGTGGTAAAGGACTAGATCAGTCCTTTATAACACAGTGTGTTATAAAGGACTAGATCAGTCCTTTATAAAAAACTGCACAGAAGTAGTGTTACTAAGCCTCTCAAACCCATGATTTACTGCTCGGTAATCCTAGTTCACTGAAACTGTTTTAATTCTGCATTAACTCAGCTGATCTGTACTGATTTAAAGAAATGGAATAATAATGAGTGCAAATATTTCAGTTAAAAATTGAATGAAATATGGGCTTCATTTATTTAAAACTCTATACTGGCAATGTTTTTAACAATAATTGTCCATCTCTAGTGTCTGAAGGCAGTTTTCTGGTTTGATCTTAGCTACTCGGAGACCACAATTGAAATCTCCTTCAGCCTACCTGACAACTCAAGGAACAGTGGAGGGTAAATACAATCCTTTCTTTTTTTCCTCTGCTTTTACATCACTTGACATCATTTTCACCTGCATTGAACAATACCTAGGTTTTCAATGCGCCTTGGCTTGCAGAACCACTTGCCTAACTAGTTAGATGATTCTGCCTTTTGGAGCTTTTGTCTATCACTTTAAAATCATCTTCTGTAGCGATCAAGTGACAGCTTGTGAAAAGAACATTTCACACAATATCTTGCTTGTGCTGTCTGCAGATGAAGGTTTTTTCTTTCTTCTTTTTAAACATCTTTCTAGCATGAGATTTTTACAATACAACAGAAGTAGGATTTTGCCATCCACTAGTCTTGCTATAATGTGGCATAATTGTCTCAAAGTTGTCTTACAGGATTTCAATCATTTCCTTTTTTTGTTATTATTTTGCTGATGTGAACATCAGAATTTTAGTTGGAGGTTGCATCTGTTTTACGTAGTATATACCCTAAAAGAAGGAATTGACATTTTCATGTATCCTGGACAACAGTGAGCCATATTGAGTCTGTTCTCTGTCAAAATACTAGAAGTAATAACAGCAGCAATAGGTATCGTGATACACAGTTTATCCCTTGATGCTGGAAGAAGGAAGTATCAAGCATTTGTTGTTGCCTGTTTGGTCTCTTCTGCCTTAGTACTAGAAGTTGCTCCATTTGCAAGCCTTGAGATTCCCTTTTGGGGCAGATCCATGTTGCCGAGTTCATCCACTTCCAGCTTTCTCTGTTGTGGGGCTACCTCTGCCCACTGAAAAATAGCACTGAAGTTAGAATTTTTTGCTTATATTAATACTTTTTGGATCTTTCTTTCCCGTGTGCAACAATCTGCTTTCAAAATTTACATGAAACATGCTATCCAGTGTGGTACACTTCTCCCACTTCTATTTTTAAAGGGTGCTTCTTTTGTAAACAGGAATTTCTTTTACCTCACATCCTGTCCTGATGACCTGCTGCCTTTCCCATTGCTTTTCAGTTTACTTCCTGTTTCTTTTCAGCTGTTCTTTTATTTTCTGTCTTCTCAGCCACATTTTCTGACATATTTGATTATCTTTCCATAATTCCTTTAACAGTCTTTTTCATTATTCACATCACAAATACACATACGCATTACAAAATAAATTTCATGTACATTTGAAATTATTCCTGTCTGAAGACCCCAATTGCTTAATAATGTCTTTAAACTTACTCATTTTTTCAGTTCAGATGAAGTTATCATTATTTTTGTAACTTTTAAATAACATATCACATCTTTTTGTGTGTGTTCCAGCTTCACAGGACTCTCTTCATGTTACTTTCCCTTCACAAGTATCTGCATCTGCAGAAATACCAAAAATAAAGACTGGTAAATTGTATTTGTCTTATATTCGCAGCTAAGTATTTATTTTTGCATCAAAGGTCTTATATTTACAGGCTGTTTGATTGCTTGATGTTGTCCAAAATGCTAATTTGTCTTCAGTGTTTAGTAGTAGAGCTCAATAACTGCATTGCAATAGACTGGCTGTGTACTAGGTCAGACAGGAAAACTTTGGGAATATAGATCACTTTGGGTGGTTTTGATATGCCAGATAGAAGAGACTGCTACCTAGATGAACGTGTTTGTTGGCTGTGATCATACATTTTGGTTGGAACATTTGCCATCGGGTCCTTTGTTTGTTGTTTGTTTGTTTGTTTTGTTAGTCATGTTGTATGGCTTCCTCCATTACCAAGCATTAGTGTGTGTGCTGGAGTTACGGTATTATTTCTCCTTGGAACTCTTCTTATAAGAGTTTTATATTTTTTTATGAAGAGAAATATATGAATGTGAAGAAAAAATATCCTAAGCTCAACAGTGAATATTTCCACAGTATTTTTATAAACTTCCTCTCTTACCTTCTCACATTTCAGTCTCCAGAAAGTTAATTTTTGTTATTTCAAGAATATAAAATATCAATTTTATTCATTTAGTTTAAACAACAAATTACAGAATGTGTAGTGAATTAAAAGCTGTAATTCAAAATGTGTTCTACCAAGTGTTGCAGGTAGAAATTGCTGATTGTAAAATTTCATATTAGCATATATGTTAGGCATGCTATTTTAGATGTATTTTATATATATTTCAGATATTTAGCTATATCGAGGTCTCAGATGCAGTTCAGAGCAAAGAGAAATTGCCCTAACGTGCACAGAGCGAATGACTCTTCTCACTAAGTCTACACTTAGGGAAGTTGCAGTTCCTCTTGGGGATGTGTATTAAGAGTAAGGTGACTGCTTCAAAATGGCATTTTTTGTTGGTTTCTTTTTGGTTGGAAGTCCCTTGAAACTGTTTCAACAGTACTTTAAGTGTTGCTGACATCTTATGGAGCTGTGGCATGTAGCCCTGCTTTTTCTGATTTATTTGTATCTCACCTCCAATAAGAAGCTACCTTTAAAGTTATTTACGTTATCAGCAATTGCCAGTTCACCTGACTCAGACACACGTATGCCTCTGCTTTGCAGAACATCTCACAGGTTAAGAATTACTATGGGTAATTGTGATACGTTAGCTTTTCAGTTAAACCATTTCCGATTTTTTTTTGTTTGTTTGTTTGCTTGCTTGTTTCTTTTTGATAGCAATTTGGGGGACAATAATCATCCTGTTCATCCCAGATGTTTTTGTCATCTGCCACACTTGTCTTCCTCTTGAATCCTAATCCTCTTCAGCAGTATAGACAGATAATTCTCCCCAGTCCCTGCCTTTTTCATTTTGCATGAGCAAAGCCATCTTGTGCCTAATACTAAGAAAGTCATCTAGGACTATTTTTCCTTTATTTCCTTGAAGAGAAGATATTAAGGCAGTTTGTAGTTGTATTTAAAAGAAGCAAGCCTTGTGACTGATGTTTAAAGCTTAATAGTAATCTTAAAATTATTTTTTTTCTAGGCTAATAAAGCATCTTTAGATTATATTATACTTTCTTGGAGGCATAGATATATACACATGCATATGTACTCTACTGCAGATATGTTAAGCTTCTTTCTTATTGTTAAATTATATTTTTTACTTTCACTTTGTACACAGATTTTACACCATTAAAACTAACAAAATCTTGTCAGAAAAAGCAATGAATACAACTTGACTGTCTTTTTTCCCAGATATATTTATAGTATTTTTAATTATGCAGATTATATTAATTTCTACTGCTGTTTTGAGTGCTTTACATCTATAATTGTGTCAGAAGTTCTATATATTTTCTGTGTTTTGTATGTTGTGTGAAGCATGCTGTCTAAAGCAATGTGAGCTTTGCTTGGCTACCAAATTGGTTTCCATTATTATTTTAACCATATTTAACCATACAACCATATTATTTTAATCAGTAGCTTTAGCTCCCACTTTAAACCAGTACCGTTCTATCATCAACATAAGATACAGTTATTGTGTATGGACCACTACATTGCAAATTAGGTTCATTATAAGAATGCAAGGCTATATCTAGGAATAATAATTATAGATATTGTGACCTGTTTTTTTATAGCTGTTGATGATATTCAGCCTGTTCTGCCAAGCCCTGGGACACTCAGTAGGCCTGAAATAGCACATCCTGGACCAGGTACAATAATTACTGTCTAGCTGTTACTATTCAGCAGCTCAAACCCTGCTCTAAGATTCAGAGAAATGACTGCTCTCATAATCTTCAGTTTCAGTGTGCAGTAGGACTTGGACCCTAACACCTGTTTTTGGAAAGTAGATTGCTAATAGTGGTTGACATCAGTGCCTGATCACACTTTCAATGCATATGGCAAGTCAGAGCCGTTTGATTTTTCCATTGATATTTTGCAATATATACTACATAGATAACTCTGAGAAAATAGGACTTTGTGTCCAGAAGTACTAGTCAAAATACTCCAATGGATGCTACAGACTGCATTCAACTGTTATAGTGTTGTTTAAAGTATTAAGGAAGGAAGAGATGTATCCTTAAGTACATTAAACTGGTTAATAGTTGCAGATACTTGATTTTTTTCAGATTGAAACCATGGCTGGATCATGTTTCAGCTTTCTAGTCCAAGCATTGTGTTAATATCTGAATGGTTATTCAATATATCTTCTTCGTTAATTTGCTATATGTTACACCACACCCTCTTCCTTACTTAATGAATGAAAATTGAAAGTAATGTAGGCAACTTAGAGTCTGTTATTTGGCCAGGTAACTTTCATGTCCAAACTAGATACAATGATGGCAGGAAGAAAGTGAACAAGAATCCAGAATATATGCTTATCACAGGTACTGAGATTTATACTCACTATAGTCAGAACATTTATAGTGCATTATAGTTCATTATAGTCAGTGCATTTCAAAAGACTGAATTCATCTATAGCACACAAACTGATAAACTGAAAAGAGACCAAGAATTAGTGAAATAGTTCTGTTTTTCCTGTACAAAATAGTTTGTTTTTTGCTTATGAAGCTACATTTTCTTCCATTAGCTCCTATGTCTTATGACTATAACCATTTCTTCCAACAGCAACAAGTGAATCTATTCTGGAATCTTTCACACCTAAAACTTCTCATCCTTTTCAGTGGCCAAGGGTAACATTAGGTAATGCTGTTCTCGCACAGTCAAAAGCTCCGTGTTTGTTTTGAGCACTTCATCCCACATGAATGCATTTCTTCCAGCAGATCATTTCACATGTATAATTACTCTTTTTCCCGGTTATAGATTCTTGGTTTTCCATTGTCATTAGACGCTCATACTTCTTGATATGTCCCTGTATGGGATTCAGGATAATTTTACTGTCCTTGGAGCAGTTATACTTGCTTCTCCATAACTTGCATGAAAAACTCCATCCTTTTATCAGTGCTTACTCTCTCATGCACACACGTGCACTCTCTCTTGCTCACTTGCTTTGTAGAAGTCTCTTAGTTCTTTTGGGACCATCAAGTGGGTTTTTTTGTTTTTGTTTTTGTTTTGTTTTTTTTGTCAATGCACTTAAGTATCATCTCCATCCCTCACCTCAAATTCTGATCTCATCAGATGGCTTTTTCATCCCATATCACGTTATATTTTCTTCCATGTAAACTCGTGGCATGCGTTTTTTGTTGTGGGAAAGACTTCTTAAATAATTTTTGATTGCAACTGAGCTCTTTTTTTCAGCTCCAAAAGAAACACCACTTACTCCTTCTAAACTGAAACCATCTGTTACCCCAGAAGTACAGCATGTGAAGCCTGGTAATTGTGCACATCGTTTTTAGAAGTCAGTAGAATGGAACAGATGTTCACTAAAAATAGCTCAGAAAAGCTTCCTGAAATGTATAGGAATTATAGAAGACATGAGCATCTTAACCAACTTACGTTATTATTCTAAGTTCAGTCATATTGTTTTAAGATCAGTCATATTTATGCTCATGGATCCGGTGGTAGGATATAAACGAGCTGCCTCATTTCATAGCCTAATTGAAAGGAGGGGCAGGGAAAATACTCCAGGGCAACAGAATATTTGTTTGGTTGTTTTTTTCTTGGTGTGATTTGAATAAACAGTATATATGAATGATTTTGATAACCTCTTTTGCTGGTCTCCCTTTCCCACTTCCATATGGACATAATATAGCAAACGAGGTATTTGCTAGTTACAGAACTTTTTTTGATTCAGATTGCAGTATTAGCTACATGATTGTTGAGAAGGAGAAACTTCAAAAATGTTCATATACTTGTGATAGATTGATTCATTGAACATTGGAAGACTGTCATCAAGTGTGGGGTTTTGTTGCTGTGGTTGTTTTCTTTCTGCTTTTTGATCAAAAGCAGATACCTGTAGTAATTTTCTTCTCTTTTGATTTCGAGGCAGGAGAGGTGAATTTACCTCCCTTAATGATTCAGGAATTGAAACCAAAAATGCGTTAAGAAATTGCAGATATAAAAATGGGAAAAGCAGCTCAGAAGCAGCTCTCTACATAGCAGCAAATATGCAATGTGTAGTATCATAAGAAGCAAAATTAAAAACAAAGTAGGATGTTAAACAGAAAAGTAAGACTTAATTTAAAAGTAGGACTGTTTTTCAAGTTTATTTAGTTTCTTTTAAAAGAAAAAAAAGAAAGAAAAAATAAAAGAACTATTGGAATGATACCGCTTTTAGCTTGGTGTTGGTATCTCTACTGATCCATTCATTTTGGATCATTTCATGTTTTTTTTTTCCAGCCCCTAAGCCACCACTTTTTGAGTATTGTACACATAAAACGCCTCAGATCAGTGAACATCCGAAAGCAACACTAGGTAATGAATGTTTCTCTAGTTTGAATGTTTCTCTAGTCACTTTTCATTATAGTCCAAGCCTCAAAGAGAATTCTGTGATTTTATCACATGGCTTTTTATGTTTGCAATCCATTTTAATTTTAAAAGAAAAGAAAGTTGGGAAGGCAGAGCAACCCCAAGTATACATTTCTCAAATTAAAGAAAAAAAAATTTGATTTTTTCCACATAATAAATGACTTTACGAATTGGAGGGGAAGTTTTACTACATCAACAACAATCATACAGTCGGAAAATCATCAGAAGCCCATCAGAAAAAACTATTGAAAGGTTAAAATTGTGTGCATTATTCTTAAAATTATCGATGAAGGATTTCTGTAGCACTAGATGGACGTTTTCTTCTAGTCTGCTATGAATCCTTCACAAATATCCTTTTGACTTGAAAAATCCTTCTCAGCCACTTCATATATCTTATTCTAGACTGTTCTTTCCATAAATGTCATCTGCTTTTCCAGGGTGCCAATTGCTAAGAAACTTTTTCCTTGGAAAGCTGTCTCATCCTAATGCTTTATATTAAAAGAAGAAAACTATTTTCTAAACCACCTAACAGTGACATTATGCATCACCTGATATCAGGTTAACTGTTATGTTAAATATAACAGTTATTTTGCTAGTTTCAGCCCATGCAAATGTCATAAGAAAAAAAAACTTTCTAGAACTGATTGCTGATGCTTGTACATTACTTACTATCTAAAACAGCACTATTTTTATTATTTTTAAATACAACCTGGGGAATGCAGCCTTGAAGCAACCCCTCTTTATACAGCTGCTTCCATGCTTTCGTGCTTTTCTATTTTCCTGCTAGATAATTTCTTCATGGAAATTGAAAATTATGGACATTTTCTGCAGGTTTTGGCTCTTTTTTTACTTTTTTTTTACTTTTTGTGTGTGTGTGTAATGGCTTAAAATTGACATGCAAAAGATCAAAAGATGAGGTGGAACTGTCATTTTGCTTGTTAGGTATCTTTTGAGAATGCATTTGCTAGTTTAATTTTGATGCAATGATCAAGTATTAACAGATATTTTAAATTTATTTACTAAATTTTAAAGTGAAGGACAAGCCCTTATTTTTAGCTAGGGTAATAAAGTCTTGTAAAGATTTGTTCTCAGTAGGTATTCACTTCAGGCTTGAACTGTGTGATTCTTTCCAGTAAGAAACAACGGAAAGGATAATCTTATAACCCAGTATATTTCTTCCAGCTCCTAAAGAAGCAAAACCTATACCTTCTACATCTAAAGCTACACCATCTGCCAGAACCAAAAAACCACGATTCAAACCTGGTAATTACTGACTATATTGTAGCACTTAAACATTTTAATGTACTTTTGTTTATTTTTTTTTCTACATAAAGATTAGCACTCTCAATCATGAGGAAGACAGCTAAGAAGGGGACTGTGCTTTTTGATGAATATTATTTTTGTACTGAACCAAAAAAAAAAAAAAAAAAAAGAGACCTTTTAACTTTAGATTTTTGCCACCTAATTAGGTGACTTTGGGTTGAAAAAATTGCTTATGTCCATTTGATCATTTGATTTAAAAATTACAAGTTTTCTGAACTTAGATCAGCAGAGAGTCTAGAAAAGCAAGTTCTCTTGCTTTGCTAATTGGATATATTAGTAACCAGTACCTTAATACTTGCATTGATTCAGTGTTCATTTGGACATATATAGACTTATCTGAAACCATGGAAATATGGGTAAAATTCTGGCCTGAAATTTAGTAAAGATACATTTAGTGATTGCAATGAAATTTCATATTTGTACCAGTGTGGAAGTTGGATGTGTGTTGGAAGATAATGTGTGTTAGAGGTTAAAAGGCATCTGACTTTACCTATAACTGAAGAATATATGAATACTGCCACAAAAATATTACTAGTATCCAAAGGATACAAAGCTTGATTATATGATCAAGTCCAACTGTAAACCCACCACCACCTGAAGTCTTGTTCAAAAAAAGAATTACCCTCTTCAGAGCAAATTATTCTCTCTGAAGCTTGCTAACTACATGGTGTTTATGTCTTGAAAGTACCTCAAATTAGTATTTTTGTTTTCTTTTTAAGGTTTAATTATAACTACATCTCCAAAGATCCTTTCTGTGTAGAAATTCAGTATAATATTAGTAGATAAAATATTCTCTGTAGATATCTATGTTGGAATATAGATCTGAATCCTGGAGGTCTTTTTTAAACAACAGAGAAAGAGACTTATCCGGGAACTCCTGAATGAAATTTCTTGCACCCCTGAACTGCCAAAGTCAATACTGTATATTGCAATGTTTCCACCATGATTGGGCTATTTTGGGTTTCTGCATAACTTCAGAACAAGGCAATGTGACCTTGGTTTGGCCATTTAACTCAAGTGTTTCCTTTCTCTGTTAGTGGTTGTGTTGGTCATTCCAGCAGAGATCCTAAGAATCACTTTCTACTCATGATAAAACTTGTAAAGACTTTTCTGTGTAGGCATCTGTGAATTCTGCATTTGTTCTGTCAGAACAAATTTTGATACTTTTACTCAGGAATTCCTTTACAAAGCATAAACTATACAATGCGTGAGGAGAAGCCTGGATTTTCCTTGGTGATAAAATGATCAAAAGTCAAGATCTCCATTCTGTACTCCAGTGTCTATCCAATGTCAAAGTCTTCTTACACTATGCAGAAATTTTGTTTAGATGCTCTGACTTCCGCAGGGTCAGAGAAAATGAGAAGTATTTATTTATTTATTTTCCAAGCTTATTCCCAGGACACAGTTTTTCTGAGGGGGAAAAAAATTCTCCAGCCTCTGCCTTTTCCTCAGAAAAGTCGTAACCAAGTGAAAATGTATGTTAATGATTTTTTTAAAGGATGACCTGAAAAGAAATAATTACCAGAGTCTTTACAAACTTCCTTAGAATTGGGAGGATGTCACTGTTTAATTTTGTGTTCAAAAACAAGCAAACAAAAAGACATTTCTGAGTGACTTGGGATTCATCAAAAGTGTACATTGAGATGAAAGTCTGGTCTTAAGTTAGTTCTGGCAGAATGTTTCAGATCATCAACTAATAGGTTAGTATGAGTATTGCTGCATTTCCCCCACTTTCTGCATTACTACCCAAACGTAGTACCCTGTAGTGTTGAACTGTGTCTGCATGCGCTTATGCTGCACTTGGTACTCAGTGCTACCCAGTGAAATTAAATAGCCTCCATCTGATAACTAAACATTCCTAAGGCTGATCCGCCTCATGACAGAAAAGCTCTTCCACAAGCGGCTATTCAGAAAATAATTTGGCAAAAACAAGACTTGGTACTACTGACTTTTTGTTTTCAATATTTGATTTTGTGTACTCTCATTATTCACCTTTCAACCATATCTACTACCAGCTTTCTATGTTTAAGAGCAAGATCTGATCTCATTGACTAGGTTGGACTGCTTTTTGTCTTGTTTTAAAAGAACCATACTATCATCTCATGTGAGCAATCCTTTATCAAAGAACAGCATGACTTTTAAAGGGGATTATTGTGGGAAGAGAAGTACCAATATGAATTTAGACAACTGGTTCTCAGAGAATCTTGGGAAAAATAATAATTCTTCTCTGTTGGACTTTTTTTTTTTTTTTTAAACTTTTCAGTTCCCGGTAAGACTTCTTCCAAACCTAAGGTCTTTCTGCACCCAGAAGAACCTATAACAATGCAGGGTAATTACTCTATTCTTCCACTTATTTCTCCTGAAAATGATGTGTCTTGCAGTCTTTTGCTTTCTCAGAGAAGTGTCAATAGTATTAAATAGATTAATTATTAACTATAAAAAAGTGCCAGTAAATAAATTAGGAAGGTGTTGGAATTCTGGGTGAAATATGTCAACTTTCTATCTAAAGAATTTCACAAACTTTGCTGTTCAAGGTCTCTCTATCTTTTAACTGCCTTTGGAGACATTTCTGTTGTTATCTAATTTATTTCTCTAAATAGAAATGGAACTTTCTAAAATTTAACATCCTATAGCACTAGATAACCCACCAAGATTTTGTTCAACTACCTTTTTCATAGTTTTGCAGTTATTTAAATTTGATATCTTTCAGCTCTTACCCTTGAATCACTCTGCATGAAACTCATTAAAAAAATAGAAAATTTATAGATAATAAAAGGATACTAAAGTAAAAGATTTCTATGGTACAGTCTCTTCAGCTGTCTTCAACCGTAAGGAGGAAAAAAGTTAGGGTCAGGGAAACAGAGAGGAGGATGAAGACTGTGAAATTTTCATTCACATCAGTGTTTCTCTGATAGAGATACACTTTTTATCTTTAGAGAGCATCAAAGGTTGCACAGAACAGTTAATGTTGAAACTTTCAGTAATACTTTTACCTGCTTGAATCCTGGAGAGGAGGTGAATTTTCACTGTGAAGCAAGAACAGCTGGACCTTATCAGAAGTTGGGAAGCAGATGTAGGTGCACCTGTATGGCTCTCAAGAAAATGTTCTCTATTTCAGCAGCAACCGTTCCTGTGTCAATCTCTACTGAGAATCCATACACATTTGAACATCCACAGACCTCAGAGGGTAATGATTACTGGTCACCTTTAGCCATTTGTCTTTTCATCTTTTCATTTGACTGATAATATATGCAATTAGAAACACTATGGTCTTTCAAATATAGTCCAAACTCAACAACTGAAAGTATGATCTTGGTGTTTCATTTTTTTCTCAGTGGTTCTACTTGGCTCACTGAGCACCTCTGAGTGAAGCATAGGGATTGATAGCTCTACTGTTTGTGTGATTTTTATTTCATTTTATCTGGTAAAAATATTGTTTAGCCATGTTCTGTTTTTTCTAGAATTCTGTGTAGCACAGTACACTTTAGGCCCTGTGCCTAAAATGTGATTAAGTGTCATTTAATCTTTTCAGAAGAAGTAAACTAATAGTAAAGACAAAACTACATGTATATAATAAGTATTTAATATATATATGTTAGCAGACATACTTAGCAGTAGATTTATGACTAGGTAGTATTAACAAATTATGGCAAGACTGCAAAAGCAAGTGAAAATTCATGGTGGTTTTGGCTATGGAACCAGACATATGACAGCTGTGCTGAAATCACAGAATAAATACATACATATAGGCATATACTTTGGAATAAGCATGGAAGAATTAATGTAAGGGATAAAATACATCCTGAAATAGATTTTTTTCTGGTTGTTTTCCCACTTTTCCACATGCTACATTTGTCTTAATAAAAGATCTGTGGCCTCTTGTGCTACTAATATACCAAATTAGGAACTGGGAACAGGAAAACAGTTGTTGGGATTTAATATGGGAACAAATTTCTAAAAATGTCTGAAAATACAACAGGCTTTCATGAACCCGTACGGTTGAATTAAATGAGAATTATATTGTTCACTTTAGTGAGGACAAGATCAATCTCACTCCTTTGCAGGTTTAGCCTTTCTGATATACAAGGTTGTGTTTGTTTATTTTAATTTATGTTTAGTTTAAAAGTTTATGTGAGTTTATTTTATCTCACATATTTCTTACAGTGGCAAATGTACTTTCTAGTTTAAAAAGAAACAAACAAACAAAAAAAAGAAGTGAAGAAATCCTGCTCTTTGGAACTTATCTTGATTTTCCTTTCTGTGATTTAGTGGGTCACCACTATATTTTGGTTGTGTAATTAAGTTTAGATTTTTTTTGAACAGAGAAATTAGAAAGCAAGTGTAGGGAGACAAGAAATGTTGGAGGAAGGGGTATCATAGGGCAAACAAGTATTTCAGAAGCGCTATTGCTTGTGTATATTTCAAAGTATTCTGTTAGAATGTTAATCCTAAAAAAAAAATAAAAATAAAAATAAAAAGTGCAAATACAGATAGTTGGGTAACTTTTCAGGATTTGTAGCTATATCTGAGATAAACCAGACATGCTAATATCATTTATTCCAACAGTGACCAGGAAATATGTGCCATTGCCACTCAGTACTCTGGTTCCCCATACTCTTGAGCATCTGCAGACTACAACTGGTAATGCTGACTAATCTTTTTTCCTGGCTTATATTTAATGTCCTTTTTAACTTCCCTCACAAATTTTCTCATCTTTTCAGAGGGAGATCATGTAATACTGTTACAATAGCTAATTATAGATTTCTATTCTGCTTCTTAGATGAAAATTTTGTGGCCATCAATCATGTCCAATATTTTTCATTTTGCCATCTTTTTTAGGAAGGGATTTTCATTGCGCTGAAGCTGTAGTTAAAAATGGTCTTGAAAAAGGGCTACTCCTCCATCTCCTTATGCTATTTTTCAAGATCTTTTACTTTACTTAGTTATTAAGAATGAAAATATTTATTCCTGCTATAGTCAGTCCTAAAGTATTAATTGTATTGTTGTTGAAACTTCAGAAGGATCAAACATGTCAGTTTATGAGGAGTTAACAAAGTGCTAGTATCATAAATCAAACTAAGCAATTCTGATGTCAAATTAGCCACTTCATAATGAAGTTCACAATAAAGATGAACCTTTACCTCTGTGTGAAACCCTCAAATTAGTGTTTCGTTTAACAATAATGCCATAATTGAAGTGGGTTTAAGTTGTGTGGTGCTAGTTAGATTATTTATTACGGGAGTGGATGTCCTCAGTCTTTGGATTTTGCACAGAGCACTGTTCTCTTCAAAGGCAATGTGTCTTTAGTGGCTACCGAGATGTAGGATTTTTCTATTGTTTTATTACGGGATGATAGCAGTAGCCCTGAACAGTATCAGCGCCAGATCAAAAGTTAACACATTTTATGGCTATCCTAGATTTTACTTAAGGTTTGATTTCTAACTAAATCTTCAGATCTGTTGACTTCAGACTTCAAAAGCTCAATCTAGTCTTCGTAAAATTTGTCTTGGAAATTCATATTCAAAAGTTGCAGTGCTCAACTCTTGCAGAATTATAATAGTATTAACATTAGAATGTTATATCCAAAGAGGTTCCACTTCCTCTTTGTTTTAGGATACGTAATATTTTTTGTATAATATTTCCGTGGCATTTGAACAAGAAAATGTATGGTCCATTATAGTCATTATAGTCTGTTTTTGTAAATTAAATGAAGCTCAAGAAAAGCAATTTGAAGGAAAATTTGAGACGTTGTTTGCATTTGCTCTGTAAATTGTTTTCTGGGAAGCACTTTAACATGATTTCAGATCTTTAGCCTTTAAAACTCTTCCAAGTTTTGCTTTTTAAAACAAGGGTGCAGCCAAAAGCAAATATAATGCTTCATTAGGAAGAGTTGTCTCTAATGTCTTATCAAATGATTGGTTAAACTAATTAGACAAAATGATTTGATTCTAATCAGCTGGGTTCTCTTTTTCCAGTTGCAGTGAGTTCTACTGTAGAAATTACTTTGAAAACTCTTCTAATGGCCTTGATTGGCAAAGGCAGCACTAAATAATTGTTTTCTTAGCTTCATCTCTTAGCTCATTTTCTTTTGACTAAACATTTAGCAGCTTATGTTGCTCCAGAAGAACATCCAACTCTTATCTGTTTCTTCAATAATTCTGCCAAGATAGTTTTGCCCATATCCTATTGGACATTTCATAGAGTAAATACATGCCATCATTTTTTTCCATTGCATCCATTAATGCAAGCTGAAAATCACTTCCTTGTCTTCATTTCATCATTGCCAAATGTGAATGTGTGTCTTCTATTGGACACCATTTGCTATAGTCAGTGTTTAAATGTTGATGTTTACAAAATCGTTTTTTTTCCAGTATTCAGTGAATCACAATCCGTACACTGGAAGCCCTCATCTTCTAAGACCAAAACACCTCAAACAACACCTTTGCAACCTGAAGTTGGTAATGACATTTCTTATGCAGCTGTGTACCTTGAGGCCTACTGTTACTTTAGAAAGACAAAAAGTAGAAAAATTCAGATTTTTTTACTTGGAGGAAAGAAGGTAGTGGTTATTATGGGATGATATTGTTTATACTAAGAAAAAGAAAACAAATTCCTTCAGAAAATATTTGGCAGAGATGCAGAATTTAATTCTGAATTTCAGAAAGTGCTTTTTTTCTTAAAAAGTAGTTTGCTGGATTTTTTTCCCAAGTCATAATTTTTATACCCAAAACTGCGCTACTAATATTTCAAATCCTTTAACATGACTGAATGAAGATAGATTTAAACTTCCTGGATTTTGGTCAGATGGCCAGTGCTGCACAGTATCACTTTCTTTTCTTTATTCTCATTCTAGGACCAGGGCAGTAATTATTTCAAAACTTTAGGGAGGGAGAAAGTGGGAAGTTTCATATTTTTGTTGTGTTTCATCATTTTCTTTTATTCTTCCCAGCTCCAGCTGAAACACAATTCATTCCTACCCAGACTAAAACATCACCTGAGCCAGAATCACACTCTGGTAATTTTTTTTTTTTTTTTTTTGCAATAGCACATAAAAATATCCCCATTGATATTATTTTAACATATCTCCCTTACTGACAGGATATTTTTATAGATTCTGCCATTTCATATTTTCAGTTTGTGAGTTTTTTCAGTTTGGCGTAGCTTGTGAGGAGGTTAGCTTTATGATACAAATTTTGTTAGGATATAACAAGAAAAAAGCTTGGAGGGTTTCTGGTTTTTGTTTGTTTTGTTTTGCTTTTGAATACCGCTACAGCTGTACCAATAGCAGTATTTTAGTCCTTAGTTTGACTGCTTATCTTAGAGGTTAAATTCAACTATTTGGTCATGGTTGGTATGGTAATTTAGAGTAGTAGCATTCTTCCCTGTGGGATCCCCGACTCCTTTGATACCTGTGAGAGATGTGATCTATTCCCTTGATCTTCCTAGGGCTTTCTCCTTTTTTATTCATATATTTTCCACTCAGTTGCTATCAAATATCCCTTTTTTTTTTTTAAATGAACCTCTATTATTATGAACTTTAATTGCCTACAGTTTAAAAATAAATAGAATAATTTAATAATCCATATTAGTGTGGCATACTGTCAGCAGTTGCTTTTGTTCTTAACCAGTAGAATAACTTGAAATTACTTGAAGTTTATTCCGCACTCACTGTGTAATACTATTTCTGTTACAGTCTTGGAACCCATTACATTTAGAATCGAATCACCAGGGTCAACCATAGGTAATGATATTTCCTCAGCAAGCTGTCGTGTTTGCTTTTCTCATCACAGAAAATCACGCTGAAGTTATCACCTTATGCCATAGGGTTCTTTCACCAAACTTCATTTTTCTTCTAGATTATTCTTTTCTTGGCATTAATAATAGTTGGGCATATGGCTGTCTTCATGGATGGAATATTTCCTTTCTGAGAAAACAAGGCTGGCAGCTCTAAACCATCTTTGTCATAATTATTTCTGTCTGTGCTAGCAATTCAAATCCAACTTCTTATTTAAAAAAAAAAGAGAAAAAGAAAAAGAAAAAAAAAAAAAAAAAAAAAAAAAAAAAAAAAAAAAAAAAGACGAAAGGGAAAGAAAATCAGAGCTCCAAGGATAACCAAAGTTCCAGTCTTCTGCTGAGACTAACATAAATACACGGCCAGCATTCTGTTTTTTTCATAGCTGTCTCTGTGATATCACCTGTAAAAACTTTTCTCCATTGCAGGTGTGAAGCTTCTGTGTTTGTGTGTGAAACCTGTTGTCAGGCCTTGATCACTGTACAATTTAATCAACTTCTTACCCACTTTTTCTTTTCCAGCTCCTAAAGAGACTCACCGTATTCCTTCTAAACCTAAAACTTCACCCAAACTTCATATCCCGCATGCCACAGGTGGTAAACTGTTTTGTGTGATTATTTCTAAAATGATTTATAATGGTTTGAAATGTATTTCTAAGCAACCATATTTATTTAAACCATTTAAAACATCTCAGGGTTCTATTCTGCTGTTTATTCAGTGATTTGTTTGACATGTGCAGGACTAGTAAGATATTTATATGAAAGAATAAATGTCTGCTAGCTTGTGTCAGTAGAAAGAGAATAATGTTGCTTGACCCAGAAAATAATAGCAAATAGAGTGAATTCCTTGCACAGTTGAAGTTTGTATTATGACTACTTAGATGATGGAATTTGTTGTGTACTGCTTGGTATTGTCAGGGTAAATGTGATGCTTCCTTTTCAATCTACAGTTTTATCCTGGGGCATCAGTTTTTTCTGCATAAGCATATAAATTACTGAGTGGAGAGCTACCATTTGTTATTTAACAAGTAAATATATATATATATTCATATATATATATGTACAGCAGAATTTATATATATTTACTTGTATAATTTACTTGTGTATATATATAATTATATATATATACTTGTATAAATATATACTTTAACTATTAATATTTATGGTATTAATATTTATCTATGCAGTATTCCAAAATACTGGATTTTCATTTATTATGTCTTTAAACATGAGTTCAGTTGAATTCACTGATATGTACGAAAAAAAAAGACTTGGTGTTCTGTATTACTCAGAATGTCCTTTTTTTTTTTTTTTTTTTTTTTTTTTTTTTTTTTTTTTTTTTTTTTTTTTTTTTTTTTTTTTGTAGTAATAGAAAATTACCAGTGTATCTAATGTCAAGATATGTTCTCTTTTAGTAAATGTGAAAAAAAATCCATGATAATCACTTTACTGAAGATATTTGAATAGTTTTGAAAATTAATGGTATCTATTATGGTATCTATCATGTGATATCTTTGTTTAAAACAGTCAGAAACCTTGTTCTGTCATAATCCTGGCATAATTGAATGCTGGGCGTTGATTATGAACTGTTTCAAAGTACAACTTAAAATGCAGCTCTTCATGAACTCAGTGTATATGTTCTTTGAATGTTGTTACTTTTGTGGCCATTTTTCTTTATTACTACAGTAGCCTGCCCTTCTCAAAAGAGAGTTTTGTATCACAAATGTTGCATATTTGGACTGTTCTGTGTTTAAAACAAAACACTTATCAATTGTTTCTTCAGGAAACTGTAAGATACAGAACTTCATTTTTAACAACGTCAACCACTTACCTTCTTGTGACAGTCTTCAAAACCCAAATAAAAAAACTGATAACAATTCTTTGATTTCACTCTTACAGAAGAATTAACACAGAAAAGAGAAGACATTTCTACTGTTTCTCTATTTCTAATGAGAGAAATGCAAGAAAACAGCATTATTTTTACATCCTTATGAAAATACTCTGCTTTATTTTTAAATTCATACCAATCTAGAGCTAATGTACACAGTCATGTAGCACGACAGTCTGTAAGGCTCTTTAATAGCACTGCACCTGAAACAAGCAAGTACAATCATATACCTAACCTGCATTCAGAAATACATCACTGAGGGCAGAGTTTTGTGTTCCCCAAGAGCCGTTTTCTGAGAAAGGGAGTGATAAATAATTGGAATACAGCTGGAAGTTTGGAAGAGTGTGGAGATGTTTCATCTTAAATTTCTTAGCCCCTAATTGTTTCAGATAGACTGGTTAATGTAATTGCTTTGTATGGGGTGAAATATATAGTTCAACTAGCATACACGTAATACTAATTTTAAGTTGAATTAATCTCTTTAATTCTCATGATAGCTTGTATGCTTTGTTTTTCATACAGTCCTGGAATCGGTAACATTTAGAACTGATGAACCAAAAACAGCAATAGGTAAAAGTACTAATTACGGAGGTTACCTCATTTAGTTTTTCTTCTTGGCAGAGACCTAGCACATGCATATGTTCCTTGTTCTCCATTGTCATAATTTTTTACCATTAAATTTAGTCCTCCTTTAAGGTTTCTTTGTTATTTTGCACTAACAATTCTTATTCGTTTTATTGGTTTTCCTCGCACAATTTTTTTTCCTGTAAAGCAGATGGAAGCTCCACAATCTTGCTTTGACCATGTTTCTTTATATTCAGTTTCTGCAATCTTCATCTGTTATATGAGGCTCCAAGTCAGTCATCCATCCTGGCCTTGCTTTATTTGGTCCTGTTGCAGAGACTCTCCATCATCGCCATCTCTTTGCATACCAGACATTCATACTCCATTACTCATATAAGCTTTTTGTGTCTCCAGGGGTTTGCAAGGCATGTGTTCTCTTTAAATGCTATGCCTTCTGTCAGTCTCAGGTTCTTGGACAATTTTAATAGTCATTCTTTTTTTTCAGTTCCAAAAGAAATGCACCGTTTTCCCTCCAAACCTAAAACTTCACCAAGAGCAGAGGTGCCACAAACCAAACCTGGTAAATACATTGTGTGTTTATCTTATAGTACTCCTATGTGTGTTTTACAAATGTGATCAGCGGAGTTCCACTATTACTTAAGTTCCTTGGGTGTACTTGTTGAAGCATCTTTTGAAGGATAGGATCCAATATTGCATGCGGAACCTAGTAAGTTTGATAGTCTGCCTTGGGTTCTTTTTCACATTATAAATCACTGCTGCAGTGGTAATTTTCTGTGCAAAGTCAATCTGCAATAGCAAAGTCTTCAGTAAAACTGCAGCTTTTCTGTTTGAATGTGGATGTTTGGGGAATATGAAAAAGAGAAAGAAGGATGCCATTGCAAAGGAGATTTCTCCTGTGATTCTCAAATTGGGCCCTTCCAGTGTTCAGGGATTTGAGAATGTGCCAAATTTTCTATGATGTTACCTACAGAGCTCAATATGGACAAATGTACAACACCAGACTAATGGATGATGGAGGAAGTTGTACCACATGTACTAGCAATTGCATGAGGTACTCAAGGTATATGCAATATTAGGTGGTGCTGCTGTGGAAAATGGGCAGATGACAACTCACTAAGATTCCTTTCTCTCCTCATAAATCTGCACCTGGTTTTTGAATAAAAACTTTGAAATAAGCCAAGAAATAATACAAAGCTGAAGGGAAAAATCGCCCATAATTTCTTTGGACTCCAGATTTATATTTGTGCTCTATGTTAGCGCTATTGCTTTGAGCTGGAGACAGTTCCAAGTTGCGCAATACTCTGTCGTGTATTGAATTTCAAGGAGGGGTCACCATGGCTCCCTGGCTGCAATAGGGATAGTATTGTCACTGTGGAAGTAGTGATTGTAATGTTTTGCTTCTTTTTGATTTTAATTAGTTGGTTTTGTATTTTATTACTTTATGCAGTCCTGGATCCAATTATGTTTAGAACTGAGAAACCAAAGTCAACAGCAGGTAATAATACTTTCTTATTTGGATGGTCATTCTCTCTTTCCATTTCAACTCAAGTCATTAAGAGTAGTCCTGTGAAGACTGGTCACCTTCCTTTGTATGTGCCTTAATAATTAAACAGTCAAGATTATCTGTTGCTTTTTCATCGTAAGAATTGAAGTGGATACTTGTATTTTCCAAGCTTTTATGCACTTAGCATAGGCTAATTTCCCTCTAGTTTTTAATTCCCTCAAAATTAAATGCACTTTCTCAGTCACACATGAGAGGGAACACCATGTTACGTAGTCATGTAGTCTGGGTGAATAGAGACTGCCTGATGCAAATTTGTTTTTTCCCCTTCCTTTCCTGTCTAGTTTCAGTAAACGATTCAGTCCTTTAGAGAGGGTTTGAAAAACATTCTGTTCCAAGTAAACCTCAATTCTGCTCTTAAAACAGAATTGGTTCAGTGACCATTGTGTAGCATGAATCCTTGAGTATGAGACCCATTCAATTAGGACATATTCATTGTCTGTTTAATATTGCAAATCATTCCAGTACAGCCTTCATTATCATGCAGTGATGATTTAATATTTGAAATTATTATTTTATTTTTCCTCCATCCTAAATAGAACCAGAAATTCTCTCACATACTACTTGATATTTTCTCAAGCAAGATTGTTTCTTTTCTCTGCAGGCTGATTTTTTTACTGAGAAAATTTTCATTTCTAGCACTTCCATATAACTCTCCACACAAATATCTTTGTATCAAGTCTTTGTTCTGTGTTCGTATTGGTCAGTTGGCTTACTGGTGGTAGTGGCCAGGAAAATGTTAGTATCACGTAAACCATTTTCTTTCAGCTCCTAGAGAGACACATCGTGGCCCTTCCAAACCTAGAACATCACCTACTCCACGTGTTCCTCCAACTAGAGCAAGTAAGTTTGTTGTTACTTTGTCCTTTAGTGCATGTTTAGTGAAAGTTTATCATACTGAAAATAGTCAAAATTGGTGAGTTTTTAAAATGTATACAGATATGTGACGAATAGGCGGTGTTTTAGCATTATTGTGAAATTCTGCTCTATAGCTGCCATAAAAGAAGTTAATATGGCTAGGTAGATATATCTGTCAATAACTTGAGCTAGAAAGATCATCAGGGGACAGGAGCATGTCCCCTATGAGGCTGAGAGAGCTGGGCTTGTTTAGTCTAAAGAAGAGAAGGTTGAGATGGAATCTTAGCAATGTGTAGATCAGCTTAAGCAGTGTTCAGAGGAGGGGCCAGACTGTTTTCAGTGGTAGTCAGGAATAGGACAAGAGGTAATGGCCACAAACTGAAGTATGAGAAGTTCTGCCTGAATATGAGGAAAAATTTCTGTGAGGGGGACAGTGCACTAGAACAGGTTGCCCAGAGAGGTTGTGGAATCTTCTTGGCAGATATTCATAACCCTCCTAGACATGATCCTGTGCCACGAGTTCTAGGTGATCCTCCTTGTGCAAGGAAGGTTGAACTAGATGATCTTGAGAGTTCCCTTCCAACTTCAACCAGTCTGTGATTCTGTGAACTACAGCAATTTACAAACTTTGTTTGAAAGAGGGATAGAGATTTAATCCATCACTACAGTGCTGCAGTTTCTTTATTTTCAGCCTGTGCACTAAAATACTATTGATCCCATTGGCATGAAATCTTTCTGATTACTTTCAAACTGAAAATATAATTTCTATGAAGCATTTTTTTTCTTTGTAAAAAATGAGTCAGGAAGATCAGAAGATCTGTGTTTAATCATCATCCTAAACACTGTGCTCAAAGCTTTGCTTATCTTTCCAGGTCCAAAAGAGAGTCAACGAGTCTCCTCAAAGCCTAAAGCATCCCCAAGCCCAGATATATCACAGACAAGACCTGGTAAATACATTGCTATTTTGTTATCCTTGAATAGTCTTGTTTTCCTTTGAGTTGCCTTTCCTTGGTTAATCAAGAGTAACATTTAATATTACAAACAAAGCAATTTTTTAACAAAGATTGCATATATGTTTAAAGATTGAAAACATTTATGTCTTTAATGGTTGAGTTTGAGTTGTATGTGTGTGCTCTTCACATGTACAACATGACAGTTGTCACTAACAAATAACACGCATAGCTGTGTAAACTATATATGAATGTTCCAACAATATTCTTGGAAGAAACTGCATCTGTTTTGTGCCTATCAAAATCATTCTTGAGGATCTTCATGTGTGACTACAAACCTCTGAAACTCATACCACTCATATATCTAATCAAGTGTGCTCTGGTAATGGAATTTGATGCTTAAAATAGACTTTATAGTTCACTTGCTAGTTAAACTGCCAGTCTCTGTCATTCCTCATAGTTTGAAAGATATCAGTCAGACTCTCCTTTATGAGTATGCATTAATTGATTCCACAAATACTTAAAAGAGAACTTAGAGTACAAATTCACATTTGGAAAGAAATTGATCCAGTAAAATGGAGTTTTTGTATTCTTTTGATAATATTTATCACTAATTCAGTGCATGTTCTTGTTTTTATTCAGTTTTGGCACCTGTAACATTTACAGTTGAAAAACCAAAGGCAACAATAGGTAAAAGCATGAAGCATGACCATTATTATTTCTTTCCTTCCACTCCTTGGACCAAAGATTATAGTTTCATCCTCTATTATCCATGTTATATGTTTGTGCATGTTTTTTTTCATATTTTTCCTTTTTTTTTTTTTTTTAATTTACTCAGGTCAGTTCTACTCTTTTCCAGGTACTGAAAGATTCTTAGCTGTTTTGCTGTCTTTTCAGACAATACCTCTTTCATTCTCCTGCACCTTGTAATTTCTTTGATTCTTACAGGAGCATTCATGTGTAGATTGCAGTTACCAGCTCTGAAATACGGATGGAAACACCTCAGCTATGACTGTCTTTCCATTTTTGTTGTCTTCAGATAAGATTTTTCTTACCTGATTGCTTCTCCATGTATTTTTTTTCATTAGTGTCCATTTATTCCTTTTAAATTTCTATATTCTGACTTTAATTTTGCAATCACTCACATTAAAAAAAAAAAATAGTTTCTTCCTTAATGGCACAAAGGATCCAGTGCCCATTCAATAAACCTATCTGAGTTCTGAAGAGAATGAACTCCTTAAAACTGGTCTTTTCTTTCAGCTTCTAAAGACCTGCCACATACTCCCTTTAAACCTAAAGCAGTACCCATCCCGGATGCTTCATATACCAAACCTGGTAAATTATTTTGTCTTTTGTCAAGCTAAGATTGCTAATTTAGCAATTGCCTTCTAGGAAAGGTTCTCAACAGTAAAGCTGTTGTTACCACTTTACCATTCTAACATTGGAAACCTCAGCAATACTGCATTTAAGTAATATCTCTGATAGAAACTAGAATAGTTTAAGAGGTTTTGGTATTATACTGGTATTAGAGCTGCTGCAGTACTTTGTCACACATTTTCAGTCATATGAGATTGAGGAATATCTTCTTTGTATCATGAGGTGGTTCTAATTGGAATACATCTGACAAATCTGTGTAAGACAACAGTGATTTCACTGAGGTTTTTTGTTTGTTTTAGCTAGATATTAAAAACAAAAATTGAAACTCTCTTAAACATAAATCTGGATGCACAAATTCCCGTTTTAAAACACTCCTGGTGGATATAGTATGGTGCTGAAATGTTTTGGAGGGAGGGCAGATAGAGGAGGAAGTGTCTCTTCATTTTTCTGAGTATTTATCCCTTTTTTTCCAACAGAAATCATTCCACCCTTCCATGAGCCAGTTACCACTATGATTCCTCATATTCCTGAAAGAACAAAGGCAACACTGGGTAATCATGTGTATTTCATTAACGATTACTTATTTTTTCCATTCTTATTAGACAAGACATTCCTAGAGGGAGCTTGTTAAATGATATTGAAAACTAACAAGGAAGTTTTTCTAGATATCTGGTTTTCCTTTGAACTAGGTAAAGATAATAATGCATGTGTGGATTCACCCTTGGAGATTTGCTTCCTCATTTTCCAGCTGTTCTTCTAGGAGGCTACCCTTCCAGCTATCCTTCTCCATCTCCTAGGAGCTGACCCAATTCCTGGAGCTGTTATTTTTCAGTAAAAAGGAATTTATATTTAGAGAGCAAATAATGATTCCTGTGAATTATGCATCTGAAATACACATACTGTTACATAAATATCTTTTGTGGTTTCATTCTTGAGAAAATGATCAGTGGGATGTTTTGTGCTGAAATGTATTTCTCATTGGTTTCTGATCCTACTGCATAATTTACAGGAGAAAATTGCAAGAAAATGAAAGAATCTCAACTATAGCATAATGTATATGAAAACAGACTAGCTATGTAGCCCTTTAAATCAAAAAACAAGTCTTAAAACATCTTCTCTCTCAACTTCTAGTCATTTCTGTTGGGAAAAGTTGCACAAATAGCTGAAACATTACCTCATAATTCTTACGTCTTAACTTAAATTTCAGATCTGACCCAGAGAAGGGTTACCTAAAGAATCCAAATAGTATTGGCCAGTAGGAGCCAACAGATTACTCCATCAATTTTTGTTAGTAATCAATACTTTGTCAGAATTTCAGAGGCAAACCCTGGCTGTGGTTTTCTAAGAATGAAATGGTGTCATTAATGGAATGTTACTGACATGTTAATATCCATGCAATAATCTGTAACTATAGCAAATAGCTATGCTTTTCTCTTCCAGAAATAGAAAAATAATAATACTTTTCATCGTGTTAACAGCTTAATATATATTTCCTTATCACTTAGATCTTGATCTTGAGATCTATTTATGTAACTTTGTACACTTTCTATGCCCTGTCTGTCACATTTGGATCTACCAGCTGCATTATTGAAATGCAGAAAATGATTCTTCATAACAAGAGTTATGAAGAATGTACAGACTGGGACAGATTGTAAGAATTTGATGATTATTTCTTTTCTTTTGTTGTGGATCCACACTGTTGTGGATCACAGACTTGCGAATGTTCCCTGTATATGTTAAGATACATTTTCCAGTAAATGATACTGCATGGCAAGAATTATAACTGAAGAGTGGAGATTCCAGTATTGATTAGTTTGCACAAAAAAAAAAAATAGAAAGTTTATTTGTAGAACAAGATTGATCCAAAAGGCCCACTGTAAAAAATATTGTCCTCAGATATTCACGTATGGATGATGTGCAAGATGGAGGCAATTAATGTCATTGCTTTATTCTGTTTGTGACAATATTCTTCAATACTTCATCCAAAGCTACACGTTTGTATCTAATTTTTGAAAATTCTGTCCATGCCAGTGACCATTTAATTTCTTTCTCTTTCTTTGCAGAAATGCCAACTGATTAATTTTATCTTTACCCTTACATAACTTGCCTTACTGTGGATAAGATCAAAGGTGTTCTTTGTGTACTGTGAATACAATATGACCAGTTGCTTGGCTGTCTGCTTTACTTCCGAAGAACTTGGCATTTATTGTTCTGGGTGTTGGTTTGTTTTCTTTCTTTTCAGCTCCCACCGAAAAACAGTTAATTCCTATCAAACCAAAAGCTCCTGCCAAGCCAAGAGTGCCACACACCAAACCTGGTAATGGAGTCATTATTTTATGTGTCTCTGTTTAATCATCCTTTTCATCAGACCTCAGTTCTCATGTTTTCCAGGAGCATTATTCTTAGCTGATTTTGTGCTGTCAGATGTATCTCTCTGAAGTCAGTGAATCCAAAATATTTAAAAACTGTGAATCCAAAATATTTTAAAATGTTGAAGATGCTAAGAGAATGCCATTCTGAAAATAATAGGAGGGTTTTTATTAGGGCATTAGTAAAATTTTTTTCTCCTTTCCATTATGTAGATTAAATGATGAGTTAAATGTAGTAATTTGAGACTTGATGATTTTGGGGCTTAGATACGTTGAGTCCCCTCTGATTTCCAAATCTGAGAGGTTTCTCTGTGTGCATTGTCTTGCCAACAAAATACAGCAGAGCTCACTGAAATGTGCTTTTATGCCTAGCATCTAAAATAGTCACCTATAATAAAATCAAAATAGATTTCAAATGTTAAATTCCTGTTTCAAATGTGTCTATTCCCATTTTTACCATTGTACCAAAGGAAGGTAAAGAAGTTAATAGAAAGACATTAGCTATAAATCTCTGCCAACAATTTATTTTAATGTTGGTTGAGATATCTTGGAAGTTTTAGAACAGTGCAAATGCTCCTTTCTTTCCATTACAGTTTGATATTCTAAGACTCTTCGCATTTTCTCCTTAACAGCGATACATCAAACAACCCCACAACCATTTATTACAAAATCTTCTACTACCACTGAGCAGACAAGGGCAACAATGGGTAAATAAGTTTCCTTAAAGTTCAGATGCCACTATTTTTCATTTTTCAATGAAAATTTCAATTTTCAATTGAAAATGAAATTTCTAGAAATCATGCTCCTGTTTGTTACTTTGTGTAACATTATTCCACTGTCCATCATTCTGCTTACATACATGCATGTCTCCTAATACAGAAGACTCTCAGCTCTTGTAAAAGTAATGCAGAGATTGCATTGCAGCTCATCTCTATTCAGAAGCCTGTATTTCCCAGTTCTCCAAACATATTAAGTGGTCTAATTTTTCATTATAATTCTTCAGAAGAACAAGAATGGTAGCTACTAACTCAACTTATCCTTTGACACAGTATTAGAATTTCCTGTGTTTTGGACCATTATTTTGTTTCAGGTTCCAGAAACCCATGGAATTGTTATTGTCTTTTTTAACAGGCATTTCAGGCATGCACTTTCTGGGCTAGACATGGCATTGGATTATGATTCCTGAAGAATATGATGATAATCTTTCTCCTTTCTTTCAGCTCCTAAAGAAACACTGCTCATTCCTTCTAAACCCAAAACATCTGTCGGGCCAGAAGTACCACAGACTAAACCTGGTAATTTAAAGTTTGCAACTTAAAAGTGTTATTGTGGCACTGCCTTAGCAATATCTTCTGCTCCCATTCAGTTCCCTGGTTGTGTGCTACAAGTTTATCTAGAGAGAAATTAGTATCACTGATCAATAGACATTAATGAAGTTGAGAGGATGCCAAAGAGTTTTATCAATTCTCTCCAAGGAGTACAGAAGTTTAGATGCGTGAGTTTTCAAAGAGTTGCTTGTTTAATTGGAGGGTAGCAACCACTAAAAACACAAAAGGTTTGTTTAATTTTAAAGAACCTATGTTGCTGTAGCTGGCTTCACTTAATTCTTTTCTCCTTGGGGACTTACTCTCTGAAATTAATGGATAGGATTTTAATTCAGTTTCTCAAATACTCTGGAAATTCAGCTTCTGGAATCCTAGTCAATGAAAAGTCAGACTAAGAGTACAGGTATCTCCTTCCCCTCAATGATTCTTGTAGTAACTACAGCAGATTCTAGATAAGTACATTTACAATGAACAACGTATGAGACTTCGCCCGCACCCTGTGTTGTGGTGATGTGTATGCATTTTCATAAAATTTACCAGGTAGAGCAAAACAATTATTAGGGAAGGAGTGGCAGTATGATCATAAAAAGCAGAAAAGCAGCGCTGATTTTTTCCTTATCTTTAAACTGGACTAATTTATTTTATTTTTATACAAATACCATAGGTTGATGAATAATTTCATCATCACCCCACACTTTTTTCTTTCCTTAGACTTCTATCTGTTAAGCAATAACCATATTCTTTAAAGAGGTGTGCATATATTTTACCATGAAAAGTAGACTGAACAGTCAGCAGCAAGATCTGTTTTCTAAAGAATCCTTTTGAAAGATTCTCCATAAGTAATGAAACTACATTTTAGATCTTATGAAAGACCTAAATGAATTAGAGCTATTATCAGCTATTAGAGCTGAATTAGAGCTATCATCATGCCATTGCATGCCATTGCATTAGAGCAATCATGTCATTGCAGAGAGGGAAGAATGTTTTAAAGATAATGAAAATCCAACAACTTTTAGAAAATTTTGAGAACAGTGCAAGTGAGGGTGCCCAGATTGGAAGAAGCAGAATGTTTTTACTCTGTGTTGCCTGGGAGGGCAGCAGAGCACTTGCACCTTGCACCCGGCAGCCCAAAAAGAGCCCCAGACTATTCAGAACATGTGTCTGTCTCATATCTGTACAAGCTGTCTTAAGCAGATAGGATTTCAGGGAACGAAGGGTACAGCTCCTTATTGAAACCCAACTTCTTTAATTTCACTTCTCACACAACAGTGTTTTATTTCTCATAGCTCCAAGGACGACACACCTGGGATCAATTAACCTTATAACGGTTCATGTTGTTGATGGGTCCAAAATGACTTTGGGTAATGAAAATATTATGTCAGCTTATTTTTCATAAAGCTTTTCTTCCTCTGCTTTTGCAATATGACTGTAGTTGCCTTTTAATCAACAGAACAGTTAGTCCCAATGCAGCGCATGTACATGATGTTGCTGTTTCTAATTTTCCAGCCGTTTTGTTTGCAACTCTTTCTAGAAACAAGTATTTCATGCACAAGGCTGAGTAGTCATCTAAAAAAGAAGCAGTAGCTGATCATCTTTTCTGTTGTCTGGCTAATGGTATATGTCTGCTCAGGCTTGGGAAGTCTAGTCTCTCCTCTGTATCACAAATTTCTGCCAGGTTTCTAGCACTGACCCTTTTGTATATTGTCTGCACATAAACAATTTGAATTTCCTGTCTACCTAAGGTCTGATATTTAAAAAGTAATCATTTGCCTTTGATAAGCAGTAATATCTTCACTTTCAGTGCCCAATGAAACATACCAGCTTTCACCGAGGCCAAAAAGTCCTCTTGCAACTGAGATTCCCCAGTCAAAAACAGGTAATTGGTACCGTTTTCTTAATATTTTGCATTGAGAGTCCGTAGCTCTGAAGCAGAATCAGTACAATGTGTGGTTTAATGGTCTATTCATGAAGACTGTAAAACAACTTGAAAAATATAACACCAAAATTCATTTTCCCCTCTTGGAATGTTTCTACGTGTTCCATTGCCCTGAAAACCAAAGGCTACTCAGTATAGCCTCACAAATGATACAAAGCTTTAAAACAAGATTACTGCTGTGTGTTTGGTTCTCAGGTGCTTAGTGTTACAAGCATAAATGTAACTGCCTTTCACCTTTTTCCTTCAAATACTTAATCTAAATCTGTAAAGCATATCTCACAGAAATGTCAAAGACAGGTAGCATATTTTTCTGTACTTAAATGTTTTCTCTGACAATTCAAGCAGGGAAATTGTTCCTTGTGATAGATTATATAATATGGCTAGAATGGATATTGGTTTCAAATATGAAACAACTACTTTTATTTATGGAAAGAAGTGCTGAGTTAGAAGCCCATATTTTGCCTTCAGATGGCAGTGACTGCTTCTTCATGTTTTCAAATTTCAATGTGATTCACACAGGTACTACCACACGTAAAATGTCAAAATTATTTGGCAAGTCAAAGGCAACACTAGGTAAAAGCTGAAGGCTTCTAGTTTTAATCTTGATGCTGAATCTACATTTTAGCAGCTTGTAGTGTGACTGCATTGAATGCTTCCAATCGTTTGTTCAGCAATATTTTAATGTTTCATGTTTTTATCTGACTATTTAATTTTTCGGGGTTCCGTTTGGTGTTTTATTTTGAGGTTTTTTGTTTGTTTGTTTGTTTTTGCAGACCCTAATTAAATGTCTTAAGGCCATGGATACCTTGCAGAGCTAACTCTGTATCCATATACAGTTGGGTAACTGGCTGTAAATATTTTTTACCTTTTCTTAAACCTAAACATGAATGTAACTGGTCAGACTGCATGATGATTGGAGTCATCTGACCACTAAAGAAACTAGCATTTTCAGCGTGCATTTTGGATTAGAACTCATAGAATTCTCATGTGTCCATTTTGCTGTTTCGCCTTGGTGCATGGACCTTTTTTGTGGCAAATTACACTGCATTGCTGATGTTCTTTTTATGCATAGTATTTAAACTAAAGTTTATTTCTTTCAGCACCACATAAAACACGTCTCACTTCTGCAAGACCAAAGCCATCTGATAAATCACAGACTAGACCTGGTAATAATTGATTATTCAGACTGGGTTGGGGAGAGGTGAATATAATTTTCTATTTATTTCAGTAAAATTTAGGTATTCCTGGAAAATAAGGTATTTTTCTATTTTATTCTATTTTTTTCAGTTATTCGGGTGGAACTCTCTCTTTTTCAGTTTGTGCCCTTTGCCTCTTGTCCTATCGCTGGTCACTTGCCGCCAGCGAAAATAATAGTCTGGTCCCATCCTGTTAACACTCTCCCTTCAGATATTTTTGTACATGATGATAAGATTCCCTCTCAGCCTTCTCTTCTTCAGGCTGAACAAGCCCAACTCTCTCAGCCTTTGCTCATATGAGAGATGTTCTGGTTCCCTAATCATCTTCGTAGCCCTACGCTGGACTCTCTCCTGTAACTCCACATCCCACAACACAGTACTCCAGGTGCGGCCTCACCAGAGCTGACAGAGGGGCAGGATCCCCTCCTTGGCCTGCTGGCAACACTCCTCCTGATGCAGGCCAGGATCCCATTCACCTTCTTGGCCACAGGGGCAAATTGTTGCCTCATGGTCAACTTGTTGTTCACCAGGATGCCCAAGTCCTTCCCTGCAGAACTGTTTTTCAGCAGGTCTACCCCCATTGAACAGCCTACAGATAAAACCTATCCAAATTAGGAAAAAAAAATGTAAATATGTCATCAGAATAGTTCTTTCTTTGCTAATACATAGCTGTTAGTAGTGCATATATATTTATTTATTTATTCATTTATTTCCTTGCAGCTCTTAGCAGAACCACACTAGCACCCCCTAGAACAAGAACTCCTGGACTACCAAAATGGATTGCCCCAGCTACAGGTAGAGGTGAGTTCTTTTTTTTTAAATTATCACTGAAAAGCAGGAACATTACTTCCTCAAATCACCTTAAGCTCTTCGAAATATTTCATTGTATTTCACCATAGAAGTTACTTGTTCAATGTAATGTACGTAATTAAGGTTGTTAGTCATGCTGTATAGTTCTTCAGTGCATGCCCACCCCAGTTAAAATACATTTTATAAACCAGGCATTTATTTCTGTATATAATTATATATTTTATATATATATATATATATATATGCCTCAGTTTAAGAGGATTGAATGCTAGCAGGAAGCACAGCTCCGTTAATTTCACAGGGAGTGCTCTGAAAAACAAACATCATACTCTTCTTTTTTTTNNNNGTCACTAAAAAAGGGAATGCTTTTTACAGAATCACCCCTGTGTATGCTGTGATACTCTTCAGGCCATAATACTCTGTGTATTTATTCAATGTTTTTCTGACTGCTGAGGGTCTAAGAGGATTGATGATAGTGTTGTTGTAAGTTGTGTATGAATGCACAAAACATCAATCAGTTTTAGAGAGTTAACCCTGTTGTTAAAGCTGTATAGATCTAATACATATAGATCTATACAGCATACAATTGTATATTGTATAGAATAGTAAAATGAATTCATTGGGATACATGGCAGAGAACAGCTTCACGACATTAATTTTGATTAACACCATGATGTTTCTTTGATTGTGATTGCTTCTGAAACAGAATGTGAACAGAATCTACACTATAATGCTAACTAGACCACACTAACTTCATCACATTTGAACTGATTTTTAGATGATTTTATCTAATATCTCCATTTAACATGAATCAATATTGACAGAAACAAACTGTATATATAAATGAATTGTTAGGTGAATAAACAGCATAGATTTTCCCACCCCTATTACCAGCACTTCGTTTTGGGTGTATGGGTAAATAATTTCAATCTCAAACACTCCCAACTGAGCATCTATTTGAAAAACCACTTCAGTGTTTGTTGTTGCAAAGTGCTGATACCAGCACTCAGTTGCTGTGAACTTGCTGATTACAATCACAGCTCACTGATGGTTTTCAGATGGTAAGCATAATGTACTGAGTAAAAAAAAAAAAAAATACACATAGTTCCAATTATTGTTTAAATCCAAGGTGAGAAAGGCTTGGTGAGAAAGCCTTGAAGTTCAGGTGCCTTGCTAGTTGTGCAGGTGCTGAATTCATATGGTACCTACTCATACGGAAACTCTCTGATGCTTGGATACTTTCTCCATGGAGAAGGTTCTAAGTTAATGAATAGCAAGGTGAGAACTGTAACATTAATTTATACATTTTTACACACGTAAGCAGTTACAATACATTCCTAATTGCAAGGATTTACAGAAAATAATGTTTTGTTTGAGTGAAAATGATTACTTGTCTCTTCAATTTTATTGATCAAAATAATAATGTCAGTGATAATTCATAGTGAGGGGAGTATACACATATTTATTTTATACAACATTCACTTATTATGTCAATATAAATACTGGTTTTTATGCAACTATGAATTTACCATGTCCAGCATCTGCAATTCTTCATCTGTAATGCAAGTTTAAATTAATGACCATACACAAATTTAGCTTTTGGCTCTTCACCCACTACTACCAACTTTGCGGTCATACTAGTACTTCTACTAGTACACTTAAGTGTTCATTTACTGTACACATACCTTTGTTCTTTTTTTCAGCTGTGCAATGTTTCCATAGACCAGAATTTCCAAAGTAGCTTTGGTAATTTAATATCCATTGGTGTTAGATTACTAATTCCTGTAGATAATTTCGAGAAGCCCAACATATTTCAATTTTAATAGCAAGACCTGTAAAATTTCTCATGCATTTAGATTTGACTAAAAATAGTCCATTTAGAAAAGTACAGAAAACATATCTTTTTTTGTAGTACATAAAGGGTGGATGTCTTTATTGGAGGCAGCGCTCTTTGACCTTCCTAGTCCTTCTGGGAAATCTATCCCTTTCCAGGATGTCAGAGAAAGTTACAATATTAAATGATCAATATCTGTAGTAGTTACTGAAGATATTCTGTTATTCACTTGTCTGCTTATATAAGTTAGCTTTTTATTTTCTGATTGTCAAAATGGGTAATGCATACTGGTCTCCAGCATTGTAACTTCTGAAATCACACTGTGTGAAACTGCATGCATACACAGCTATGGTAGACTCGATATCACATGTCTTTGTTCTCACATATAGCAGTATCTTGGCAATTTTAGATTGAAAAAATACACATAAGCTAGCTAAATCGGTGATCTAAATGTAATAATAGACATTTAAATTGCTTTAAATGTAGTTTATTGTGCTTAATGCTGCTGTTGGCGACTGAAGTACTGCTTAAACAATCTCACTTTCAATGCATGCCCCAGAGTCGCTATTTCCGTGCATTTGTACTAGTGCCAGCTGCCAGCTAGAACTGGAGCTTCGCTGTAGCAGCTGATGTCCCCAGAATGTCACAAGGCTGTTACCATGCTGTGCATACTGCATGCAGGCACAGCAGAGCAGGTTCCTCCTTCTAGGCTGCTTCTGGAAAACAATTCTTCTGGCATCATTTTCCTTGCTCTGTTATGTAAGCCTTTTTTTTTCTCTCTCTATTTTAAAGAAATGTCCCAAAGACAGACATCTGTTATCTAGATTTTGCGTCCTGCCAAGTGAGCCCTTTAAGTTAAACCTGGAGTCCAGAATCCTAACGAACAGCTGGCACTTCATTGTTTAGTCTCTCTTTGCACATTCTTAACACTCCTGATAAAGAAACTTGCAGACTTACTTACTGATACCTTTCTGTGAGCCTGCAACTTTCTCCTCAGAAATCACAAAATAGATTCATGACATGATGAGAGAAAACTACGGGTTTTAGCAGTATCTTTCAGGTTTGCACTGTATTCTTTCCTTGATGATCAGTAAGTGCAATCCCAGGTCTTCGTATAGTGCAAGGATGGCACAATATTGCAGCAAATGTAATGTCTGTGTCCCCAAGGCTGCCTCTGTTCCCATAAACCAATATTCACAAATGAGTATTCATGCATAGCAAAATCTTACCTATCCCTTCCAAGCAATGTGTAATTACATATGGCAAATGGGATCCGCAAGTCTACTGAAGGGATTTAGAAAAGAGGAGAATTCCACCAGCCTACAGCCCTAAGTGTTAGCAGCTGAGAAAAAGCAAAAGAGCTTGGTTTTCAGTAGATGGCATCTTAGAGAAATTATAAAATTTTAAGATACCAGGCAACCTGGAGGGGAGGGAAGGTGAGCAGTTTGTTTATTCCATTTTGAAATTAGTACATTATTCTCTGTGCTTAGCTGTGCCAGATCTCTAAGCTGATCAGAATCCTTAACAGGACCGTAAGGAACTGTGTTTTCAGGCTTCCCTTTAGCCATTATATGATTTTTTCTGTCTTTGTAGAAGAGGATTAGTTTTATTGACAAGCCGTGGCTACTCTGTCATCTTAAGACCAGTTTGCGGGTGGGTTTTTGGTTTTGGTTTTGTTTGTAACTTCTTTGCCACGTGGGTAGTGATGTTGAATATGCTCCAGTTCGTCTTCCTCATTGCGCTCATCAGCATCAGCGCAAAGGTATTCCACCCCATGCAGAGTGAGCTTGGCAGCTGCAGGATCCAGATGCTAAGCTGTGGAATTTGTTTTTTTCCAGCAGCAGCACACGGGTTTGTGGCTGGTTTCCTGGCAGGCTTTTTGGTCTCCTGGCTGATGTGCTGTTAGCTGAAGTGCCAGGTGGTAAACTTGACTGTGAGAAAAGGTCGGGCTGCATCCTGTCGACTAGATTTTTCTCTTAGTTTTCTGTTGTGTTTTAAGCCACATTTTCAAGAATTTAATTATAATAGGATGGCTTTTCTCAGTATACATTTGGTATACATTTTCTCAGTATACATCTTGGTGTACATAACTTATGTTATCATCCCCAGTGAATATTTGATTTAATCTAAACCACTTAAAAATGTTCTCAATCTGCTAAACTTCCAAGCGATCTATTCTTCAGCAACGCTTCCATTTCCCATGCGAGTCAGATAGCTGATTTTCTGCATAACATACTTTATATTCTGCATTCCTTTTAATTTTAAATCTGTGAATGCATAATGAAGTTCTTGAGGAACTCAAATATTGAGGTATTTCAATTTGTCTCATCATGGGTGCCTTTTTAAATTACTCCCTGAATATGATCTAACCCATGAATGGTATTCTAGCTCTTAAGGCTGCAGTGGTTACTCTTAGGTGTTCCAAACCCCACTAATATTTCCAGGAAAAAAAAGATGAAAGTAAAGAAAACATAAACACACATGCAAGTAATACATCTATTCTTAGTTCTATTAAAAGTTTGGATGAACATGATAAGATGAAAAGCATTTCATTTATAATAAACCAGTTACATTAGTAAGCATTAAGCAAGTGCTCTGATAAACAGAGCAAGCTGTTTAATAGTTGCAGATACATTGTGTGTAAACACAGGGAAACTTTTATGTGGCTTTAAAGTGCACGGAATCATTCAGATTGGAGATTTTTTTTCAACAGACAAGTGTTGTGGCTTAATCAACTTTATCCTTGAAACTTAGACTTTGTTTTCACTATTACATCAGTAATTGTAGTGCAAGTTTCTGCAAAAGATTAGTTTTCCTATCTGGAATGTATACAACATTTTTTTCATCGTTAGCTACTATAACTCAGGAAAGATTCTCTAGACATAATAAGAGGCAGAGCAATATTAGACTTATATATTTGGGTGATTTAGTCAATGTTCTACTGTATTTTGTTGGGGTATTTATTGTGCTGAATAATCAAGAAACTATATATCATGTATGACCTACAGTTTACAAGATTTGTTTTTTATTAAAGCTGATGTTCATCTTCTCATACATCTTTTCCTATTCATGTGATTAACACCCTGGTGCTTTCTGTACCTGAAGTTCTCATTAGGTACATTCAATGTCTGAAGAGAGCAGTTACATCAAAACCAGCCATTTAGAAAAGATGTCTTTAGAAATCTTAGTTGCAGGGACCAAAGTATCTGTGTCCTGTTTCCAGCTTATTACAAGTGTCATTTTGTTAATCTTCAGCAAATTAGCAAATATTTCTATACTGTTATTTTCCCCTGTGAAAAATGCTCAGAGTCTATCATTTCTTAAGAGAGTGCAGCATTTCAGTAGTCTCCTTTGAGTGTAATGCCACTGGATTCCTAATATATCCATAGCAAGAATGGCCAAATGTTAAAATAATTGAAAAATATTCTTCTTTATTTTGAAACAAAGTTTTTATTTTGATTTGTATAATCTCAAAACAAGATGAGCACTAAATTGTAAAATTTATGAAACCTTTGGCTGAAACATTTACATCAGATTGCAATAATCTCTGAATTTGATCATTTCATCCTCAGACTTTCTTTAATCAATACAGCAACTTTCTGGGTTATTTTTCAAGTCATGAAGATTAGCTGTTAATATTCTGACTGGATAGTCTCTCGTTCTCCCCAAAACCAGTAAATTTGCAGAGAGTGAAACAGTCTGTTGCGACAAGCTGTTTTTTCTAGTAGTGTACTGGATAAAATTAGTACAAGGGTTGATTTTCCACAAACCTGTCTTCTCAGTCCACCATATGCAGAATTTTTATAAAGGATTATACTTTTTTGTATAGGGAAGGTGTATTAATTTAACAGTTTGGCCACCCTATAAATGTCAGTATGTGAAAAAGTTTTTTAGAATAGGAATAATTGTGTTGATCTTTTTAACGTCAGGTATTTTGTGTATGTTCGGGGTTTTTGTTTGGTCTCCACTAGTCCATTTATGGTATATGTTTGATTCCGAAATTATTTAGCCATTCAGTATTGAGACTAACCAAAAATCTTATTTGGTGAGCAAACAAGAACTTAGCCCTTTAGAAGAATCACAGGGACTTTATTCTATGCCCTGGAGAAAATAAATCTATGTCTGTACTTACTTTCCCACAAATATTGATCTCATTTATCTCTTCATCCTGTTCATTTTCCCTTTCTAAACATACCTTTTACATGGAATGTTGAAAATTTTTAAAGCACAGACTCTTTAGATGAACACCATTTTTTTTCTTACCAGAAAAGGAAGATAACCACTGTAGTTAGACTTCTGTAAAAATATGGTAGCACATGTGAGTTTTGCACTTAATGTTAGCTGGAACTTGAGTATCAACTGTACAGAAGGATTTTGTTACTTGTTCCTAGCATGTAAATATTCATTTATTTCCCTTTAATTTCACAGATGATGTATATACACCTGAAGATATTGTCAAACTAATTGGTGTGGATACGGGAAAACCTGTGGAACACAGTGATACTTGGGAAAAGACATTTTCTGGTAAGGTTAATAAATATAACGATTCTTAATAATTAGGGAAAAATAAAACTTTTCTACATGAAAACATCTACACTGAAGAAAAGGAAATAATTAAACCATCCTTATCAGAACACATTCCTCTGATTTCAACATGCTACCGAAAAGATAAAAATCAGAATATTTTGTGGCTAGTAGTTCATATATGGCATATAGTAGTGACTACCACCACCAGTATGTATTGTGTTTTTATGGGCAGACAGCCACATTATTGTAAGCACTAATTTTTTTTCTACACTTGCAATTTCTAGATAGCAAGGAAAGAATACAGTAAAAAATTATCCTCTGCTTATAAGATTGATTTGGAAAATTGATAGGAAAATTAAAATGTTAGGATTGAGGTGAAATAAAAAGTTTGCGTGTACAAGATTGTGGTTCATCTTCATGTGGCACACCAGGCTTTCAAGTTTTTTAGTTCTTGCAAGAGAATTTCTTTGCTTCATTAACATAACCAAGTCCAAAGCTTGTTTTTAACTACTCTTTTTACTGGCATTAAAAATGAAAAATAAATTGATTTTTTTTCTGTAACTGCTCTTTTAGTTAAGTTTGTCTTTGAAAATATAGTGTGCCTAAAAACGCACTTACAAAAATATGCCTGTTACTGAAATGTAAACTACCATTGGTTCCTTTTGCTACTGAATTTTGTAACTTAACAGTACAAAGATAACAGCCTAGGTTAGCAACTCATTTCTGATGAGATGTTTCATCTTTCAAAGTTTAATAAATCTTAAGATTGTGCTTAGCAAAGATTAAGTCCAGAGCAATATACTATTAGTAGCAGCTGGATCCAGACCATAAATTGAAGTCAAGGATGGCTCTGTTTCTTTTTATTACTGAATGTCAGACGATGGTGTGTACTTAAGTAAATCCAGCCTGTGATTTGCAGAGTTTGGAAAAAATTTTATGCACATGAATTTCAAGGAACATCTACATCTGCTTTTACTCATCATATGACACTAGATTTTAAAGTTAAGCTTTTAGAGCTTTGAAGTAATCCAATACCTTGGACTATAGTCATAATAGACAGTTGGGCATACTTGTGAAATTAGCTGCTATTATTTCATAGTGTTCTCATGTAGTTTTATAATTGAAGTTCTCTTTGTGAGACCTCAATATGAATATCAAAATTCAGAATTAATCACACATTGTCGTAAGGTAAACGGTACTTGACTTTTGTTTTTAAATAAATTGACTGAGTTTTCTAATCTTTAGAAGGGCGTTCTCTGAAACTCTATGGCATTTATGACTTTCATGAGATACAAAAAAAGATGTGTTGGAGCACAGAGGAATTAACCCTGACGTGTTCAGAGCCTAATCCAAATGGCTGTGCACCTTCCTTTCTTGTAGAGTGAGAGAAAGTCAATGAAATATACTGCCTGTCCGCAAAGAAATACTGAGAGTATATAAATCTGAGGTGTTTGTAATGTGGCTATCCTACCAGGAAGCCAGACTATCATAAAATCCCTAAATTCTTTAGCTTACAAATTCTGCCTCTACACATGGTTAATTATATCATCATCGTTATCATCATCAACAACCATCTCCCAAACTAATGCAGAAGCAGCAGAAATGAAGGGCAGAGATTCTTGTTTTTCCAGAGTGCAGTACAATAGATTCAAGTGTGCTACAACCAATTGAATGTGATATTTTGAATTGTATGTATTATTGTGGTTGTATCATTCAGAAGGTACACAGTAGAAATCACTGATAAATCAGAGCTTATCCGTTTGACACCTTAGATACCTCGGACAATTCCATTCCTTAAATATACGTTAAGGAGAGAGAATGTACATGGTACTGAGTAGTTAAATCTAGATTTTAATGACTTAAAAATACCAAAAAATCCTTTTTTTTTTTTTTTCTGGTCTTTAAGCCTTCTTTTTTAATCATCTGCGTCTGGATATTAAAATTTAATGCAAAAGTTGAAAGTTTTCAGAACTGCTCAATGTTCTTGAAGTAGATACACAGTAAACAATGGCTTCATTTCTTGTATGGCGAGATAAACTCATTGTGTTTTATAAATGACTGCACAAGTCCAAAAGAAAAGAGAAACAGAGAAAGATGGAGATGTTCTTGTTTGTAATGTTGTATTTCTGAGAAGGTTTTCCCAAGTAAATCTTTGGATTTGTACCCTTCTCGCTCACAGTCGGTCTGTTTATAGGGTAAACTAGAGTCTAAAAAATAGGGTCTGAAGTATTCCACATATCCAGTAAGTCAGTATCAGGCAACTTGCAGATTTGTTGACACTAGCAGAATTACAGGAATTATAATTACTCTTAGAGATTTTTTCCTGTTAAGTACAAACAGTCTTTTGGTGTATAAACATATTTATATATATAATTATATATATGCGCTATATTTTTTCAAAGGAGAGAAATGCAGAGATAAATAGTGGAATAAAAATCCTTTCCTTTGCTTTTTCTTGACATAATATAATCCTTTGCAATTGCCCAGAAAATAAAGAAACATGTTCTGCTGCTATAAATTAACTGACTTAGTCTCTCCTTTCAGACTTCACTTTCAAATGACCTAAATGACCTTACCAGATAAACTTCAATAGTTGTTAGCTGGAAATGTGCATTAAAAGAACCTGGCTGGTTGCTTGAGCTTCTGCTCAGGAACTGTTTCTAGCCATGTCAGCGCATGAATGGACAGTGACTTCTTTGTTTTTCACTTTTGAATGGTATAGGATAACATATTCCTGACTGTAATTTCCCTTTTGCTTCATCTTTTGCTTCAAGCCAAAGACAACTGTTTTTTTTTTCTGTTAGAAAGTAGAAAGTCCCATGATTTTTGTGAGTAGGAAACTGAAAAAGTTTCCAGATGCACTGAGATGGTGTTTATTGCAGGAAGAAGTATCCTGATATTCAGATATGCAACACTGCTTGAGAAGTTGTAATACAGCTTGCAGTGGGTGTCAGATTTTATGTCACTTGAGGTTAAAGAATTAACAACACTGTTTTGTGATGTCTTTCAGTAACTACACCACCCGGCCCTCACCGTCCTCCAGTACCTCCTGTCAGGCCCACACCAATGCGAAGAAAGCCTCTGCCTCCAAACACAGTGACTGGTAAACCAGGGAGTCCAGGTATCTATCTCACCCCCTTCAAAGTACATATGTTATCCTGTAGGAGATACTGAAATGCTTAGCTGCACATGGGCGAATTTTGCTGTGTAGGTTCTTCAACCAAAGGTGATCTCTACAGAAGCTGATTTCTGGAACATACATGCCTTATGTCTTTTGTTCTTCATTCACAATTTCTGTTTTTCTTTTGTTTTTCTCACCTGGAGAATCATGCCTGGAGGCAAAATAACATAACGCAAGTCATGATGAGGTTTCCTTTAGGAAGGTCTACCTTAAGAACATTTTATGTCTACTTACATCAACTACTGTCTATTTTATGTCTTTGCATTTTACTTTATGCATGTGTCAGATGGGAGATATCCAATATCATGCTTCAGTACAGACCAACAGCTCATGAGGAGCTGCTGGTATTTTTAAGGGAATTCTGTCCCATATGTATGGCATATCCATTAACCATTGCAAATAATTTGAGTTAATAACATCCAGAAGACAAACTGCACTGTGAAGAAGAGCAGTTTAGCTTCATTAAAGTGCTACAATGTTTCTGCTTCTTAATATTGGGAAACGAGTAATCAAAATCTTTCACATCTCTAATTTTATTTTCATTTGGTCTTGAAGCTAAACCTCAGTGTCTTTACATCTGTTTTGTCTGCATATTAGAATCCATAGGTTAGCATTGTTCCAGATAGTGAGAAAACATCATATTTTTATGCATAACATCATCAGAGATACTCCTCTCTCAACATTAATCTCTGTAGACCACTGGTAGAATAGAAGGTCTTGTCTTTATTTCTTATCCACCTTTTTAGTTTGTTTCATTGGAGATTTGTGTGCTATTAAAGAAGAGAGTTTTACATATTTTTTGCATATTCTTGAGAGCAAAGACTATCTTTCTGTTTGTCTACTGCTCCTTTTGTCCTCTCACTCCTTGCTCATCTACAAAAAGCTCTTCCCTCTCTACTTCTGCAGATGTCCTTGTGAGAAAGCTTATTCCCGTGACTAGTCTTTACGCTAGTTATGTTGGGACGCAAATAAATCTTCGGGATTATGGGTAGCAAATCAGAAGCAGGAACCTCAAAGCTGCTGAAACAAGCTGCACATTTACTCAACAGCAGAGCCGACATAGAAATGTATTGTCCATGCTTGCTGTTGGCTGGAAGTGTTTCCTTAGTAATAGCTATAGCAAAAATAAAAAGCATGGTCAATCTTAAGGTGTGGCACACAACAAAAATTGACCTAATACATCTTCTTTGGCTTGTAATGGAGCCTATGATAATTTTCTCCATTAAGTCTCTAATTCATCTACCAGTGTTTTGAAATTTCATCTTTTTTTTTTTTTTTCCCACTCACTACAGGTCAGTTTATGAGGTAATCTACTGCTACTATACCTTTCTAGATATTCAAGATGGAATAAATTGGTTAGATGATCTGGTTCTTCCTTGTGGGGACAGATGAAGATTTTCCTTAATCTGTATTTCCTAGTTTCTATCCAACTTAGTTTTAAACATCCTAATTGAGCTTCTACTAATTCTCTGGAGAAACTGTTTCACAGCCTTCACAGGAAAAATTTGCCTCAATGTTCTTTTTGGAATTTCTTTTTCACAAAATTTTGTCCTACTTCTCTTTCTCATTAACTCCATGATTAATTTCTTACTTACTTCTCTCTTACTCTTCCACTAGATAAGTATTATGGAAAGGTTTATAAACAGACAACAGAAGTAAGAATGAAGGAAAAAAAAATAATAAAACAAAAACTGAGTTCCAAAATCTTTTTGAACCTTGACTAAAGTGAGAATCTTAATAAATTTCCACTTTTACTTCTACTTTCCTTTTTTTTTTTTTTGACCTAGCTTATCAAAGTTCTGGCTATTCAGTCACCATGTTCTTACGCATAATCTGTGAAAGGAAGATGACTATATTATGTGTTTTTCAACATTTGGGGAGTGAGATTCACTCCCCAATCATGCTACTTCAAATTTTGTGCATGTGGTTCTGATTTTCCACAGCTGTTTTGAAACAGCTTACCATGAATTTTTACCATCTTACCATTTACCATGGATTGGATATCTCTTGGAAACTTGTTTTCGTTGCTAATTGATGTTCACTGGCAAATAAAAATAATTTCATGTAATCTAAAATCATTTTTGAATATTTGAATAAATATTTAATTATTGAAAAGAATGTTGCTTCTAACAATCAGCTTTGTCAAAACTAATGGTGCTTACTACAGAAGAGATCAGACCTTTTTTCCTTTGAGGCCTGTAATATCATTAACAGTGAAATTGTTGGACTTCATTGCATTTTTCTTACGTGTGTTTGAAGTGCATCTAAAGTTGTTCAGAGGAAGTTCCAAAGACTCCAACTAAAGAACTAAAGAGCTAAAGAGCTAAAGAACTAAAACTGTTAATGTAGACAATACTTAAGAACTCTTGTTTCTCAATATTTATATTCCTCCTCTGGCCTTACTAATATATGTGTTGTATTGCCTGCGGAAATGAAGGACCCTTAGCTGTATTTGAGTAGAAGAATGGAAGTTTCATCTCCTGACTTAAGATCTTCTGCCATGCATTCTGTGAATGGATGTTATCTTGGTTATTTGTGTCTCTTCTCTAGGCTGTGTAGGATGCCTTCCATCCTTATCGCCAGGTCTTGCTCTAACTGAATGAGACCTTCAAAAAGAATCTTTTTCTTACTAGAAGGAAGAGCTTTAGACAATCAGGATAAATCCAACTGGAAACTGTTGCATATGTACTGATAAAACACCATGTTTGAGATGAAAATATGCTTTCCTCCTCAATTCATCATCCCACTTGCCCCTTGAAGTAGCTTTCAGAAATCTGAGTTCTGTTAGAAAATCAAAAAGCTGTTTCACTATTTTAAGAAGTGAATGCCTTGTTGCCACAAGCTCCTCCTTCTCCTTTCTCTATATAGCTAAACCTGCTGGGCCCACAACACTTGTGAAGACAGGAGTTCCATATAAGACACCAACAGCTTCTGCAACTCCAGATTATTATGGTGAGTACATTACATATGTTTTTCTTTTTATTAAATTTTCTTTTTTAAAAAAATATTTTCCTGTAATTCCTTTTTTTTTTTTTCCTTTTCCTAGTTTTCTTCCCTAAGCTGTATCAATGCACTATGTATTTAATTAGTATAACAAGAACTTTGTATGGGACAATTCTGATTTCCTCCAGTGACACTTTGTGTCTTCAGTAAATTGACAGAATTCTTCTGCTTATCCTCTGATTCGTATCTTTATAAATGATGCTGTATGACTGTCCTTTTCATCTTCCCAGAAACCAATATATGCTTAGTAGGCTTTCAATACTATTCACTGGCTAGTTTGAATCAGTGAAGGTAGCACCTAAGTGACTTCCTTACCTGAACATTTAATTTTGCATAGGACATAAATTATTAATTTATTTAATTAGGACTTGACAGTCTCTGTCAGTGATCAATATGGTTTTGGTGTTGTATATACAGCTATTTGATTGATCTGCCCATTATTTAGACAGAAAAAAAACAATGTAACCACATGGTGATCAGTTGACAATTAGTCCTCTATAAAATTAAGAGTAAGCTACAAAGGAGAGCTGGGCCTATTCAGCCTGAAGAAGAGAAGGCTGAGGGGAATCTATCCAGTGTCTATACACACCTCAAGGGAGGCAGTGAGGAGGAGGGGCCGGCCTCTTTTCAGTGGTGGCCACTGATAGGACTAGAGGAAACAGCCACAAACTGAAGCACCAAAAGTTCCATAGGAACTTAAGGAAAAATTTCTTGACAGTGAGGGTGACAGAGCCCTGGCACAGGCTGCCCAGGGAGGTTGTGGAGTCTCCTTCTCTGGAGATCTTCAAAACCTTCTTGGACGCAGCCCTGTGCCACGTGCTCTAGGTGACCCTGCGTGTGCAGGGGGGTTGGACTAGATGAGCTCTAGAAGTCCCTTCCTTAAGGATTCTATGATTCTATGACACAACTGAAGATCTAAATTGTCTTGGCGGGGCATAGAAAAAAAGGGTGAAGGAGTGCTCTGAATTAATATTTGAGACAAAATATTTAGGTTTTGGTATACTGGCATAAATTATGCTGATGTTAATTTTAGTCAGTTTATAGTAGTTCTAGAACTCTTGTCTCTTTATAATGATTTGAATTTACTCTGGCCCTTGTTGATCAATAAAGCAAGCTAGATGCTAGATTTACAAAAATGATTGCTGTGAATTTATGGTATGTCCCATCCACTGAGGTCTTAAAATTTCACATGTGGATGCTTCAATTTATTCCTTTGTTTGACCAGAAGATAAAAGTTCAATTAAATGATTACAAAGCTGTCTCTCCTTCTCAAATATATGTGCATTTTTTCATCTATGACAAAAATCTAGACAGAAGTGACAGATAATTTTAACACAAATCGTTTTTAAGAATAAAATGGGGCCTTACATGCAAATTGCTTAGTCGCATTTTAAGGCAACAGCATGAAGCAGTAATATTGTAAAATACATTTTCAGGAGCTCTATATTGAAACTGAGAGGCACATGCAAAATGCCTTTTCTGAAGAAAACTACATTATTTTGTCAAACACCTTCAAATTTTCCACATGAGTTGTGATATTGGATGACTTTTCATTGTAATAGCTCTAAATTCTGTCAGCCAGTGTTTATATCTATGATAAGACTGTATTCAGTATAATGACTTTTTGCCATAACATTTATGTGATGAGCTTTGACTGCTTTAGTACATTTCTGTTCATCACTATGTTTGCATTTGGTTTCCTTCAGATTCTGTGCACTGTATGCTCTGAAGAAGGAGATTGCCATAACAGTGTTATATATTTTCTGAGCATGAGCCAAGCCCCAAGCTAAACAGTCAGTGCAGAGCAAAAAGATTTCAAAAGTGCATTTTACATATATTGCATGAGTTGAATCCAGCAGCAGTTGCAAACTGCCTGTTGTGATTTTAACTATCTTTATATTAGCAGATAACTAAAGAGTTTACTTTGCACCACCACTGAAGTAAGGTCTTTAAAAGGAAAAAATACAAATCTGGCTCTAAAGGTGTACCATAGAGAAGTTTTTTGGGTGACAATGTAAAATGTCAAATGAGTTGTGAGATACTGAAGTTGTAACACTTAGTTATTCACACTTAGTGTATATTGTATTGTAACTTTATCTCCCGCAGTTGATGCAACTGTCTTCAGCTCAAGTCCTACATCAGAAACTGATTCCTCAGGCAAGCCAAGATACCAAGGTATGATTTTAATAGCTGCAGTATTTGTGTTTGGGGGAACAGATGAAGACTGGCCTGTCTTATAACAAAATTACATATCTTCTTTCATTCTTTGAAGGTCAAAGCATTGTGTGATTCAATTCCATTTTAGTATCAGATGGAAGGGCCTTGGGTGTACTATGAGCATATTCTTTACTAAATTTTACTTAAATTATCTTCTCTTTCTATCCCTCCTACCACTCCCCAGGTTACAGTTCAGCAGACAAATACGTGTGGCTGTGTGTATGAGAAGTTGCACAGCTTCAGTAATCAGCTTTTACTAATATCAATGTAGAGTGCAAGATACTTCCCTCAGAAGTTTGGTTTTTTTTTTCAGTGACAATTGCCTCAGATTTTGGCATTTGCTTTCAAAACTGCAAGTTTAATGGGGGAATGACTTTAGGCTAAACTTGTTATTCCTTCTGGTGAAAGTGTGATGGCTGTCATCTCTTTGTATTAGCTGCAGATGGAATTGTGTGGTGTTTTACTACAAAAAGAACAAAGTTAGTGCATATCCCCTCTAATGCCTGCTCAGTGATATTTCTTTAGTGGTGCCAATAACAATAATGGAGAGGGAATGTGGATTCCATATCTAACAGTGGAAAAAAAAAAAACCAAAAAAGAAAAACAACAATAAAAAGTAACCAAGAAGCTTAAGGAGGAATGTTGAATGTGTTGTTTTCATTCTTCAACATCTGTGCTTGATTTTTTTTTCATGCAGATTTTCTACTTCATGACCCGAATTGGAAGTTATGTGCTAGGTAGAATGGTATCCGTATTTTGTCAAAGCACTCTATATTGAATACCACCTCTTTTCTATTGCTCTTAGCCCCTCATGTCAAGTACATGAAGAAAGATGAAGATGTGCCTTGTTCTATCACAAGCTCCCTTGAACACTTCCCTCAAGAAGAAGGTGGCAGCAAGGAAGAAGCTACTCGTCCTCCACAAAACCCTCCAACCAACCTCACAGTGGTGACTGTCGAGGGCTGCCCAACTTTTGTCATATTGGATTGGGAAAAACCAGACAATGATACTGTTACTGGTCAGTTTGGTTTCTTTATTCATTTTTTCAGAATATAATGCTTTCATATTGGATTTACTTTGAATGACACTGGATTTGTGTTGTGTATAGAATATGATTACCCCAAGAGAGTCTTGTACTCAAATTCTTTTATTCCTTGTTACTACTAACTCCAGTGAGGATAAGAAAATGCTACCAGATTAGGAATGGAGCTTTACATGGTTATATTGTTGACATCTGAGATGATCTGAAAAAGATGCATCTCAGGCAGTTCTGCACTGCCTTTTTTATTCACAGGATAGACTTTTGTTGCTGTTGTCATTTTGCGGCAGCCTCCACAAACCTTGATGTGATTGGACTATCTGCATGTTTTGGAGAGGAACACGTCTTGGAGCCATTGTCTTGGACAATGAACATTGTCTTGAACATTGAACAAGAACATGTTCTTGAACAAGAACATTGTCTTGGAGGCTGAACAACCTGTTTTTCTAGAGCATATTAATGAACCCACTGTAACACAATCATTTGTATTTCAAAAAGAGAAAAACATTTCAACTATAGCTGATTAAAACTGTCAACATGCAATATCTAAAGATGAAAACAAGGTCCTACTGTCTTCTGATACTGTTTAATTCCTTTTTCTTTTTTTTCCAATGCATACCTCTCCACTGTTTCCAGGAAAAAAAAATCTTATGCAGAGTATAGAATTAATGGTAATATTGCTTCACTAAGAGAAAAATTTCTTTAACATTCCCTAAAGATTTTGCCTTAAATAAAGGAAAGAGCTTTCCCATAAATACTATATTTATTCTATTCTTCAATTGATATAACAGATTTAAATTTTAGGATTTAAAGGTGCTTTCATGGAGCTAGTACCCTTAACCCTCCTAAAATCAAATAATTACTCATTGAATGACTCACCCAACACCACTTTCTAAATTCAAGAGAAGGTATTCAGTCCTATTTTCTGAAAACAGCGATTACTTCATATTGGCACTAGTATGACATTATTTGTTTAGACAGTCTTAAATCAAGTTTTCAGTCATCTATTCTTATTTTTGTTTTTTTTCATGGTTTTTTTTCAGTCTTCTGATTGGAGCATCAGATTTTTCCTTTTAACGCCCAGCTTCAGATAGAAAGAACTGTGGCAAAGATGAAAAAATAGTGTTTTTTGTGTCTCTGTCTTTTTTTTTTTTTTTTCTTTTTCTTTTTTGAGGTTACTTTGGGTAACTTTTAGCAAATACATCACACAAGGGGATTTTGTCACATCAGACATTGTAAAAACAGAATTGTAATGGAAAGTCCTGATAAATAATAACCACGGCTGTGATCAAGAATGCCAAGTCGGAGTTCCATAGTCAAGTGTGTGCACTGTGTCAGTTAGTGTGTGTGTGCTGATATGTACTTACAGTTGGTAGGAGAGAGAGAAACTGAGAGTCCAGCAACAAGTGGAAAGACTCTTCTCTGTAGACAACAAATGGGTCTATTAACATTGTGTAAAATTGTAATACTACAATTCTGTGACTTGCCACCTTCTCTTTAAAAACTTGATTAGTTGAAAGTATCGTGGGGAGAGAAAGGGGAAAGAAGAAGTAAAAAGAAAGAAAATAGAGCTTTCTAGACATTTTGTAATGGCTCATAGGTGCATCTGTTTCTGCTTGGCCTCACAGTATGGTGCTTGCTTTCTTCACAGCGCTGGCGAGCTAAATTCTTACTGCAGATGTTCTTTGAGAACATGTTCCTCTTCTGCTCGCTGACGGCTAGCAAGGTCACACTGGCTTTTGGAGAGGGGAAAGGGGATGAAATAGGGAGGTTGTGAATTTCTTCCTTGAGGAATGGCAACTCGGTGATATTCACTATGTTTCTCAGGAGAAATATTGAGGAGTTGGGCCAAGGTTACCTGCTAGGGACTGTATCTTGAGCAAGAGCATGGCCATGGGGGAGTGGTGAGGGAAAGGAGGATCATTGCTTGCTGGCAGTAATGGTGAAAACCAACCTTTACTGAATTGCCCTCAAATTTTATACCATGGGGAGCTGCTTATTTTCAGTTTACTGATTTCACTGATTGGCCACAGTTTCAGCTGTGGGTTTGGTTGCATCTGAGTAGGCCCAGGCTGGCCTGTACCTTTGTATGCCAGTTTCAGAAAAGAAGAGATTCTTGCTTGGAAGTTCCAGTTTCAGCTGGTTCCTGCCAGTAGCTACATTTTTGGAGCTGTTTTCTTCTTTGGAGGTTAAAACTGCATAATTCTTTGAATGAACTGACACACGGGTATAACCAACCGAAGGGACTAACTGGGTGCTTCTGAGGAGGCTGCAATTGCTGGTAGCTACTGCATCTCTCCGTGCCTTTCTACTTCTTAAAGGAAGTTAATGTAGCTACAGATGAGGAAGAGAGTGAGGGCAGGGGGAAGCATATAATACCACAAATTTTCTCCCATGAGGACTTTGCTCTGAGGATCAAATTTGTCTGAGCTCAAGACAGCATGGATGCACTATGGGCCTCACACAAATCCCCTATGTGTGGAGAATGAGGGTTGTACTAAACTTGTTCCAGTGCTCTGGTGATACTGTAAGAGTTCATCATACCTACTGGATATTCACGTTGGTGAGCTGTAGAGAATAGTTAGCTTTGGTGTTTGTGGGACTTGGTATGCATCGCGTTCCGAGGGATGTTTGTAAGACTAGTTAGTTTTTGTAGTAGCTTGGCCTTGACCAGAGTATGTTAGTGCTGAATATTATCTAAGCAGCCATAGTATAACTTAATATATGTAAATACTGGCTAAATAGAATATAGGTATCGTTATATTCAGTTAAATCATATATCTATAAATGTAATGTTGAGAAACATCTCGTTTTGAATTGCAACATGTACTCTCCAAAAAATCTAATTTAAAAAAAATCTTACCACAATTTTATCTAAAGTTGTGGAAGGGGAGCAATACAGAATTTGTATAACATGGAAAATGCACGACACATGGATTTTCTTCGGAAGGTGTTGCATATTCCTATCATTGAAACGTCAAGATTATAAAATTATAAAGGCAAGATATATGAACTCTCAAGACTTTAAATCCAAGCAAGAATTGAGGTGTTACAAATTCTGAAAGTCATCTTGTTTTACACAGGCAGCTGCCAGATTTTTTTTTTTTTTTTTTTGAGGTGGGGAGGAGAGAGAATTTCATTCTTTTTCCTAATTCAGTCAACCTTTTTGCCAACAAAACACCTATTTAGCTTCCAAAAACTCTGAGTATCTAAAAATGAAGGCAGGATGGTGCAATGCTTCTAATAAAGCCACTTCTATTTAACACTGATTTATAGATACCAACAGAAGTAAATTTCAAACAAAACAACGATGACATTATGCTTCAGTAACAAAACAGCTTTTCCTTCTGGGATGGTAGAGTGCTGGTTGTAACTATAGTTTGTCATGATTAATGTGTGACAGGACTTTGTGTGCATCTATCATTAATATTATTTCTCTCTATATATTCACAAATTGGTTTAAACCAATGCTAGAGCACTTGAGAAAGATACATCTTCAAGACATTTAATGAAATGAAAGCTCATTGATCAATATTTGGAGCCAGTGTCACAAAGCAGGACTAGAAAGCAAAGTCTGTGCAATGATTTTTGTTTATAATAACCATTCTGATCAAAGAAGGATTATATAGCAGAAGGAAGACATTTAGTGTGAGAGGAAAAGAAAATAATATACCTTGAGAAGACACATAATGACAAAAGAAGGGAACAGGAATTTAAACAAAGTTATTTAAATGCAGTCTGGTACATTCCTTAATTTGCCTTATATGTACAATCAAAGCTAATCATTGGACAGTTTCCTACAAAAATCTTTAAAAAAAACAGGTATTGTTTCAAGCTAATCACATGGTAAAACATTTCTGTTTTCATCTCTGATACCTTTTTGTTCAAACTGCAGAGTTCTTGGGCCTTCTTGTGTTCAGTTTTGTGTCTAACCTAGCTTTGAGCAGAGGTGGGATGTCGAGTTTCTTCTTTCCTATAATTGCATTATGAGGACAGCTGAGGGGCTAGGAACACAGAAATATGGAAATATATATATCTACAGAGTTTTCCTAACCATTCAAAAATATTAATGTCTCCAGACATGTTCATGCAAGATGTTCATAGGACTTCTTAAACAGCAGGAGAGGAAATCAGATAAAAACAGAGAGCAATGAAGATGATACTGACATGGGAGAACTTATTTAAGCAAGTTTCTCATTACTATAATTTTCCAGAGTACGAAGTTGTGTCAACTGAAAATGGAGCAAGTGATGGTGAAAAGGAGCAGTCAATTATCACTACAAATCAGACCCATTCCACAGTGGAAAACCTAAAACCTGACACAAGGTAATTAAATACATTTTTGAAAGTTAATCCAACTGATTCAGAATTCAACTGTCCCAAACTTAAAATGGAAACGTGTATATAAATCCGATTTGTTTTTAGTCTTGTTCTGACAGGAAAAAAAGTATGCTTTGTTTTTGCTTTTAAGCCACCATATAAGAACACACATTCCACATCTCAGGAATCTTCAGGATATTTCCAAGAATATATATATGATCTCGTCAGATTGCAGAAGTGATATGTTTTGTCAGAAAGATTAATAGCTAAATGTAAGCAAATGCACTGCTTTTCCTCAAAAGAATCTCTCAAAGAATTAAGCAGACAAAAAACTAGGAGGATTTTGCAGAATTTGCTATAAACCTTTATAGAATTCAACAGTTCTTATCTAAGATATATTTTTAGACATCCTATACAAACCTTTTCTTATAGCAAGGTGGAATTAGGTGAAAGATAGGTATTTTTCAAATTTGAAAATATGTTTTAAATTAAACTCCCTTCATATTAGTTCTCTGATCATTGTTCAAATATTGTACTTGAGGATAAGTAGAACCAACGTGATTCTTAACAAAAAACTTTCTCCAGCTATTTTCTTAAGACATCCTATTGGCTAAATCACCCTCTAAGGACTATTTATGTGAACAGTGTAAACCTTCCTCACTCATTAGCGTGCCTAAATATCTACTCCCTAGTTGCCAGCTGTGTACAGCCAGTGTTCGTAATAGTTAGTATTGTACATAAATATTGTTTAAAAACAATTACACTGAGAGATATTCTCAGAGGGAGTCATGGATATTGTGTATTTCAAATCTCTTTGATCAAAATTGTTAATATGTTAGCATAACCTCTGTTGTGTGGGTTCCAGACAATCAAGTTAAATAGAGAACTTGCATTAATTTGTTTCCAGGAAAGTTCTTATTTTTGCAGGTGGTAAGTACAGCTAATCTCATGTTTCCACGATGGCAGTGTTATTGGAGATATTTTGAGTGTATTTGCTTTCTCAGAAAGATGCACTTATAAAGAAAAACATCTATCCCACCAAAGCAAGTAGTGAAGAGTGCAAACTCTAGGCTAAGTTTTTGCAGTTATTTGGTAGTTGATTCAGCAATTACCACTATTTTCTCAGTAACTCCTAAGATTGATGCTTACATTGGTATTTGAATTCTTGGTTTGACCTCTCCATAAATTGAGTTGGAAGAAAGAAATATTAATTTCATAGATTGGATCAGGATTTCTGTGTACAGTTTTCTCTGGGATTTAAGGATACACACTGGAACAGTCATAGGCTCCTTGACTATTTAGATGAATGCATTAATTCATGCATTTCAGTATTTTTTATTGCTTGCGTCAGAATGTTGTTTAATATTTTGGTTTTGCTTTTTTTTTCCTGTAAGACCATACTTTCTGGATTTTTCCATTTCAGTTAAACTGCCATTTTTTAATATTAATTTTGTTTAATATATTTTTGTAATTTTATTATGATTATTATTAAATTGGAAACATAAAACTCCTCATTGAGCCTAGCTGAGTTTATGTCAGCTCCTGGTGGGAAGGGTGAGGAAGTATTGCAGAAAGAAGTGGTGGGGTAGGGGAGTGGAAAAGAAAGATTCATTAGTTTTGTGATACCCAAAAATAACTTTTCAGGGAAATACAGGATTCAAATGATGGGTCTGTATTTTTATCTACTGAATAAAGAGTAAGTCTGTTATTTTCTAAAGGCCTGTGGCTTGTAACAAGGTCAACTGCAGCTGCATTTTTCTGCTTTGTTAAGAGATAGGGAATGTTAGCAATAGAACTTGAGACAAAGCATCACTCACCTCACCCTCATGAGTTGAGGAGGTTTAGACAGCAAAATAATATCATTTGAAGAACAAAAGTAGATGCTGCTAAACTTGTAAGGTCATTCTTTTTGTGCTTTTTTTTTTTTTTAAGTTCTGCTCTGAAATAAATTAGTTGCAGTTCTACAAGTTCTGTATTTTATTAATGAGACTTCCCCTTGTTACACACTAAAGTTGGTCATATCACATGTGGTGACAAAGGTAAGTTGTTTACTTGTAGAAAAGACATAGAAGGAAGATGCTGGATGACAAGGTTCAGATGACACGAATGAAAGACATTTTTACACTCCAGTAGGGTAAAGGCAAGCAGATCCGTTGGAAAGGATATAAGGCAGGATGTAACTATGCAGAAGCAGTAAAATACTTTGTAACTGCAATTTGGAATGATTCTACCCATGCTATGAGAGAATTTAGGGTTTCAGTAGACAAGAACAGATCAAGACTGGAGAAAAGCTATCTTCTGGAGTGTGAACTGTGCTACAACAAATTAGATTTGAGATCGAGCTGCCTCTAACAGAGGCTGATTTAAGATATAACTCTTGAAAGGATAACTTTTTCCCTGATGGATGATGGTTTTAACAACCCTCCCTTTGCCCCAAGGGAAAGACGAAGTCTTGTTGGATTCATGAGACCATCAGCTCCAAACTGAAAACATCTGATGAATGCAATTTACAGCTATGCATGTTCCTTTTGATTGCACAGGATATAAAGGATGTGGAGTCCTTCTCAGAGTGGCTGCATTTGATTAAACTTCCATTCCTAAATGTGGATTTCTTCATTTCTGGGACCTCTTGGGAGCTTTGGCAGAAGCACAAGAAATTGTTACTCTTTGAATCCATGCTTATTGAAGCACTAAATTCATGGAAAAGAAGTGAAGACAGTTGGCATCACACAGTGTCAGTGTAGTGATGGATGGCATACATCATTAGTAAAGTTCTCCCCTCTATCAAGAGGTGGTTGCTTACCAGAATTAAAAATAGATCTAGGGACACAGCTGACTGAAAGTAAGAGGAAAGGGGACAATGAAATGCAGCTCAGTGAATTTATTAAGAGTCTCTGAAAAGTCTGCAAATTCATGAAGTAATACATTAAATTTGAGAAGCAGTTTCCATAACTGGCCTGAAAGTAAAGGGCTGTAGAGGAGGTGCAGCTGGAAAAGAAACTTGGAAGAGAAAAAGAAATCCATCTTAAACAGGACCAACATTTACAGAAGTATCAGCAAGTATATGGAAAGAGAGAGGCTCAGCAGCAGTGGATTAGCTGGGGAAGAACCTTCTTGGCCCTAAAACACTTCAGGGAAGCTGATGAGCTGAATTTGAAATTCTAGCTTTTCCAGTTTTTACTGAAGTTATCAATGATCCTATGAAAATCCCATGTGCTGCTGTGAAGTTTCGGGGATTCTAGAGCTGAAGATAGTTCATGACGCATCTAAAATGGGCTGATCTAAACAAAGACTTCCAAAAATAAATAAAAATTATTACGGATATGGTATTTCAGTCTGCATGGGTAACTTTAGAGCAGAAGAATCCTACAGCAGCAAGACAGTAAAAGACAGGCAGCCTTCTCTGGATATATAGTCATAGGGAAGACTACATGGCAAAAATAATCTGCAGTCCTGTTGTCCAAGGTCTTTTTGTCCTGATGAGGTAAATCCAAGGGATTATTTTGATGCCTAACTCAGTAGCTGGAGAGTTACTTCCCCAAATGCTACAGGAATGAAACAAGACAGACAACCCTTCTTCAGTGGGGAAGGGGCAGAAGAAGCAGAAGGGAAAAGAGGAGTGCATCATAGCCAGCCAGGTCATGGAGTTTGTTTGGGTTTGGGTGGGATTTTTTTGGTTTGCTTTTTTGGTTTGCTTGTTTGGTTGGTTTAATTTCTTCAAAATAGAACATATTGTTACATCCCTGAAAAGCATAGTACTCACCAGTGTAACTTCAGTGGCCCTTTCTGTGGGACCAGGTAGTCTTTTCCACTGGACTCAGCGATACCTAATGGTCCTTCCCATTGGACCCAATCCTTTCCATCGGACTTTATTAATACCTAGAGGTCCTTTCCATCAGACCTCGTCCTTTCTATCAGACTTTCACACTACCTAGGGGTCCTTTCCATTGGACTTTCACACTACCTAGGAGTCCGTGCCATCGGATCTCATTGGATTTTAGTGCTACTGAGGGATCCTTTCAATTGGACTTTCGCACTACCTAGGGGTCCATGCCATTGGTACTTCCTAGAGGTCCTTTCCATCAGACCTAGTCCTTTCCATTGGACTTTAGTGCTACCTATGGGCCCTTACCATCAGACCTAATCCTTCCCATTGAATTTTAGTGCTACCTAGGGGTCCTTTCCATCAGACCTAGTCCTTTCCATCAGATTGCTTGAAAAAACCCACCCCCCAGTCTTGTCTGCAGATCTCCCTGATCCCCTGCTCGTCTGCAGTTTTGGGAACTCAGTCAGTCATCTGATGTCGGCTGTGGCCAAAGGGCATCGATCACCGAAAGTTTCAGTGAGGGGCGATGTCGATCCCAGTTGCCATCTGCTGTTCCCGGAAGGTGGAAGGCTCCGGGACAAGCCCGCATTTGTACGGAAACTCTCGCTGTCAAGAACCGAATGTCCACAAAGGAGACAGAGGAGTCCTAAAACTTTGTTCAAATAAAGGCAGAGTCCAGCAGGGCATGTGCCTGTGGGGTCTCTCCAAACATAGGAGGGTGCAGACTCCTTTTATCCTAATGTCCTGACTAAAGTATGCCCTCTTCTTTTTCCCATTGGCTAAGGTACTCCTAATGTATGTTGCTCCTTGATATGTTCCCCCTCCCTGGTCATACATTGCATGTCTAATTAAAGTGACTTTATGCCTCCCCTGGATGTGAAAGTTGATATGCATTAGCTCATTACACTTGCGCCTACTCTTCTCGGGTTCATTCTGTGGTCATTTGTTGATAAGGATCTCCCACCCCACTCCTGTTTTCCCAAAGTTCAACTGCACCCAATCACATACCTATAACAGGACCTCCCTGCCCGCACTGCCTAGTCCTTTTCACCAAAGAATGTGGAGATTTCACACATTTGTTTCACTCAGGCTGAACAGCTTAATGCACTTTTAAGTTGGCCCTGCCATGAACAGAAGCTGGAGCAGGTAACTTCCAAAGGTCCCTTCCAACCTAAATTGCTGTATAATTTTATCTTTTGGATAGTTTCTTGTCTTAAAAACCTCAACATGGTCCTTTTGCTCATATGCAGGCTCAGCATGTACATTTTGCACAGGTTTTGTACATTAATGCAAATAACAAAAAAAAAAGAGAGAAAGGAGTGATGTAATATGAACCAAACTGTCAGATGAATTGTTTATCCCTACATAGAAATTCTACAATTTTTCTGCTGAAAACAACTCTTAGACTTTTCTCAGAAGCACACCATTTATTCCACTTGGAAATTCATCGTAGCCAAACTGCATTAATGATTGTTGTGATTGTTTTGATCAAAGCAATTACAGTCCAGCTTCCAGGTAGTCATCTGAGCAGTGAAACCTGTAACATTCCATTTTACTTGTCACACAGTTCCTTACTTTTGGAGGTTTCTTTCCAAAGGTGCCTCTCCCAGGTTCATTTGAACACTCAGGACTCCATTCTTTGGGATCATCTCTATTTTTATTTTACACTGAAAACTACACTTAAACAAGAAAATGTTTCAGTAATTTTTAGTATTTTTTTATTATTATTAGTTGTGGGGTTTTCAGGCCCCTTAAAACAGAAAAAAAAAAGAGAGAAAGAAAGAGAGAAAGAGAGAGAGAAAGATACTTCCAATCATCTGATACAATATCATTTTGAATTCTTGGAATATTTCTGCTTACTCATCTGCAAAAACAGGTAGTTCTTATTTCTGTATCCCTGTAGGTGTACATTTCCTCTCATTCTGGTGGTTTGTTTAAGGGCAGTTAAGTTCAGCAAGCATATCACTTGAGGCCAGGAAACTTTGCAACACTAATTTCTATACAAGCCTTCAAAAAAGAGTCAAAATATGTCTAAACACAGTACTTATGCATGTTTGTGTTGGCTGCAAATGGAAGGTAATAAAGGAAAATATTAAGAATGCAGTCCTGCTATATTAGTCATAGATGTGCCAAACAGCTTTGGGGCAATTGAGGTAGCCCTTAAAATAGGGGTTGTGTTCCACCAGCCTGCTGGTAAAGATCTTTGGTAAAAAAAAATATTGATAGTAAACAAAAAGCCTGTGCTTGCAAAACTTCCTTTTAGGTTCTGGTGCTTTACCTGGTTAAATAGTTTGGTAATTTCAGCTACCCTTTTCTCCTTTTTGAGTGCACAAAACAGTGGTCTCTTTTGGATTAGACTGTGTCCCACAGCAAAGTAATTTCCAGCGATGCTTTCTCTGGAGGAATGTAACTAACAAGAAATGTAATAAAATACCCTGTGAAGGTGAAATGTGCAGGATATATGCATTTACCAAACTGTTTTTATAATGTGTGATAGATGGTTACCTTCAGATGGCTTTTTTTTCATGTGCCTTGTGAAAGTTAGGAACTAAAAAAGGAATATTGCTGTAATTCTACTCAAAGGCACCATAGCAAGTAAGTCTTCGTACCTTTAGGGTATGGTTACGTTAGAAGCTTTTGGTAGAGGTGTAGATTTAAATTCATAATTATCTACTTATGCTATTATTAACATTATCTACTATTGTCTAATTAGTATTGTCTAGTATTGTATTTAGCACCGAAAATGTGCTATCCACACACAAGAAAAAGTTTGTTGCAAAGAGCTTTGTTTTTGTTAACAGCAAGGGTCAAGAACTGAAAACTGCAGTGAAAGTAGCAGTACTATTATGATAGGAAGGAAAGGATTACAGAAAAATATCCTGCTTTTTTGTGCATTCTTTATTATAAAATATGTACTATACTGCTGCTAATGTCAGGATTCATGGGTAAGCAGTTCCTATTTACTTTGGCCCTTCTTTGAACTTGACTAGGAGAAAAGCTTTCCAGACAAGCTCATCATTATCTTTTGAGCAAAATGTTCCCTTCTGTTAATTCCAGTTTTCTTCACTAGTTGGGGTCACCCTGCTATTCAAGCACACTCTGTGCAACAAAACTCAATAGACACGGGCCTGCCCAATGCAGGGAGCAACTCCCTCAGCAACTCACCTGAAACTGCAGTACTGCACTAAGCTGTCCCAGTCAATGGTAATATGATGAAAATCTCTCTCTGCCTCTTTTCTGTTCTCAATTCTTACATTTTCTCCTTTTGCATGATTTGAAAAAAATGAAGGCACAGCAGTGTCTGCCAAAGCTCCATGTGGAATACTGTTTTTCTATGGTGGAAAAATCCGTCTTGCACAGTAATTACTGTGAGGCAAGTCCATTTAATCTGCTCGAGGACTTTTAGTGTCTTATACTGTTGACTTTTAGTGTCTTATACTTTTGAAGAGGATTTAGGAGGCCTGATCTCTCCCAAGTTTTGGGAATGACTTTCCTAGGTTAGAGGTGTGAGAGATGTTAGCTTGCTACATATATTGAGTTCCTGGCGTCTTAGGGGCGTGTATATGGGATATAGACGGGCGTTTCATATGGACAGTTGCTTGTGAATATCAGGTCTGGCTGAGAGGTAGACGTGGGATAATCATTATATAACTTTCCTAGTTCCCTTTAGTAACTTTGTCCTACATAACTTCCAAGCAGTTTTTTTTCCCTCCCTTGTGGCTTATGTTGAAGAGGGTAAGATTGCAGCAAGTATTTAATCTCCCACGCACACCAATTTTATTTTTGTTTTTCAGATTCTTCGCCTGACATATCACGAGGGAGGCTTTATATCGTTTTCTGTGAAGAAAGCCACAGCATGTCTTTAGTACTCAGTTAGATCTATAATCTCTTTCGCGCCATAAGATCGGTCTAATTTTTCCTTTCTCTCCCAACTTTCAGTCGATTAATTACTTTCCTTTTGCCCCAAAAGCGACTCTCGCTTGTTCTTGTGCTGTTGTAGCCACTGCTGTTGTAGCCACTGCTGTTGTTTCTGATTCGACTCTGGCAGAGGAAAAGAGCCCGTTGTGTTTGGTGTATGTGAAAAAAACAACCACAAGACAAATAACCTATTACTTCATTTATTTAATGGCTCCTGCAATAATGTGAATGGCTCAGAACTACCAAAAGACTTTTTAAAGACCAAAACAAACCAGTGTTTCACTTAGAAATAGCCATGATTTATCCAAAATGTATCTGTTCAGAACACCAATGTATCGAAATAATAAGTATTTCCCACAGTTTCTAGGCTTTCCTTTTCTTGTTTAAGGCACTTGCTTATTTAAGGAATTTTGAAGTTAAAAATTGTCTTATGAATGTTCTGGATGGTACTGTGCGATGAGGGGTCCGCTGAGGCTGTTCAAGTTTTGCAGGCACCAAGAAACAATGAGCAGCAGTCCAAAGTTTGAATTAAATTATTCTGTCTCCTGTAGGAACTTGCAAGAGAAGGTCACAAATTTCTGAGTATGCGGAGGGTGCTTTCCAAGAATGCAAAGAGTGAAATGTTTTTGTTTCAGAAAATTGCTGTTTGGGAAGAGCTATGGTACACTCATGATCTACTGAGTTATCACTAATAAGTGACCCTTCAGGAGTCAACAGCTGGATGTTTAACTACCCATTTCTGGGAATTTCAATTAATTCTGCATAGTGTCTAGGTTTGGTCTTATTTTCTGGGCCTATAGTCCTTTGATTCACTCCAGATCTCTCTAGTGGATGAAGCAGCTCCCTGTACTGAGAGATATGAACGTGCCAGAGCATGCAAAGAACCATCATCATTTTTTATGCCTTATGGCTTTCCTACATGTGACAGATTATTGCTTACATCTCATGGGGAGGGTATGGAGAGGATGCTGCTGGCAGGGAGTTGGGTGTTTGTGTTCCTGTGAATGAAAAAATTGCAAGTAAACAGCACTATGTTCGACTCAGTCTCTCCTGCTGCTGCTTCTGACTTGAAATTCAGCAGCACTGAAATTGTGTGAGAGAGAAGACAGACTTAAGCTAGTGGTGCATTAAAATAAACATTAATAGCATGTGTGCAAGGATTCATCAAAAGAAATGAGAAATTATGTGTTTAGAGAGGCATTATACACTCAGGAAAAAGAATTATCTCCATTTTTTCAGAGTAATGAACAAGGCCGTTAGGCTCTTTCCTAAGAGGCCAGGAGCACCAGAGGATGTGCTGGCAGTTGTTTGCTCCAGATCATATAAGAATACTTAGTTTGCAAAATTTTCCTGTCCTGTTTTTGTTCTGCAGTTACGAGTTCCACGTGAAACCTAGAAATCCTCTTGGAGAAGGCCCGAGCAGCAACGTTGTGGCGTTCAATACTGAATCAGGTAAGGACGTCCAACGGTTTGTCCATCATTTAGAAATCATTGGGGATGTGCTCGGCCACTAAGGAATTAACATTTAGTACCTTCAAATTAAACAGACAATGTAGTCCGATGGATGGGATCCTAAAACTGGATTTAGATAATTTGTCTGTGCCACTGGTTTCTCACATGTTAAAAACCCCTCAGTTTCTATTGGAGGTTTTATCATGCCAGATAGGGAGTAATATTTCTAGAGAGGAAATGAGTATTGTTCGCATATTTTTACTGACTCTCATCAGCTGTAAACTGCATTTTTGTTACAGTCATGTCAGTTGTATCTGATTTTGTGCACTACTACTAATCCATTTGTCTGGGGCATATGAAAGCAGTGATATATTAGATAGTACTTCACATACTTGGGCTCTCTTGCTTCACTGGGCATCTTCTGGTTTGATTTTTACAATTTCCAGCTTGGCTTTTTACTATTGAGCCAGTTACGGCAATGCCTGGTAAGTGAGTCTGAGATCAGGGCCCTTTTCCATGAGGATATAACCTGGCCAGACTGCAGGAGAAAATAAAAAGATGGAACACAGAAAGATCAATGTGTGGCCTTCACTCTGAAGAAACTAACTTTACGCTGAAAATGGCATAAATAGCTGAAGGCTGAGCCATTTAAGACTAGTATTCCTGGTATTTCTGGGTCTATGAAGTCACCTGCCTGGAAAAGCTCTAAGGAACAAACAGTTCTTCTTGGGGCTGACATGTTTATACGCACTGCCCACCTTTTCAAAAAGATTACTGTGCAACAAATATGTTGTTCAACTAAAACTAATGAGTGCAAAATAGCAGTTTAGAAATGTTGGAGTCCCGGGACGCCCCTTTTCATCACGTTGACTCTCTTGTGAAACTGTTAGGGAGCAATAAACAAGGCTGGCTTGGTCACAAGTTGATTCCCAAATTGTACCTGACTCAGAGGTGAAGATCAGAGAGTGCCTTTGCTCCCCCTGTTCCAGTGCCCAGGGAGGAGGATGGTAGTTGTTGGCTCTGTACAAGCAGGATATATGTATTTTTTTGAGTAGATCTGGTTATTGCTCAATAGCACCTTAAAAAACACAATACGGATTTAACCTCTTAAAAGGGACATTCTCAGGCTGCACTTCGAGCCAGGTGTCATCATAGCCCTTACAAAGTGCTCAGTCACGGATGAATCAGAGCTTTGGCTCTGCAGAGAATTAACCAGGGAGGAGTTCAGACTATGCCTGGCATTTCTGAAAACCATGAATACGCTCTTTGTAACTTAGATTGTTAAACCTGAAAAATATATTTATGCCAAATGCAATTTTCATGCTTACTCTCTGTCTCCTATTTTCTTTGGACAAATTAAGCAGCTGGTTTTGTTTTTCCTTTAATTGCACACATCCATTTGTCATTGGGGGGCTTTCATAGCAAAGTTTTGTCCTACAAGTATTACAGAAGAGTCCATTTTATTATTTAAGTTTTGAAATTGAAATACAAAAAAAGAAAGCTGTAGAACTATTATTTTACTGGCAGCTTTTATACTCTTGATGTTACTGGTGGTATTGTCTCAGAAGTAAAATTTTTAAAAGCCCAATGATGCAGTAGTTTCACATAATGGCACAGAAAATGTATTTCTTTAGTACAAAAAAAAAAGTAGTGAATTTTATGTCCAATTTTTTTTTAATGTCAACTACAGAAAAACATACTAGGAAAAGCACTTTAATGCTTTTCCACAGAAATATCAGGAAAGTTTAATTTGCATTATCTGATTGAATGTTTGTTTTCTTTCCGCAGCGGACCCAAGAGTGAGCGAGCCCATTTCAAGTAAGATTTTTATGCCAACTGTTCTGATCCGGAGATTTTTAGGAAGTGAGATAGCATAAATTTTTGAGGGGTGTTGCTGTACTGTGCCAGTTAAATGAGCTATGGGACAGAGCAGCGTTCACTCATTATTTCACTCCTTCCATCTATATCATAAGGAATTCTTGCCAGGCTAAATATTTACCTGAGCACAACACAGTCAACGTGAGGTGGTGCTCAAGTGGCTTCAAACCAAGGTACACAGATGAGGACAACCCTTGTGGTGTCTCAGCCTGGTCATTAAATGAAAAGAAAGCATCATAAACTGAACGAGCTTCTTTGCACCTTTGCAAATGAGTTAACAGGGCACATTTCAGAGGCTGCTATTTATCTGCAAGGGTGCTTTCCAAAAATTGTCTGCTTCTGAAAGCTTGATCCAGCTCTGCTTTAGGCCACTTTTTAAGATTCTTAATGTCTTTGGTGGGAATATACCCCAAGGCATATTATCATCTGCACCATCAGGGTTTTAATTCTGTTTATTTTAGTATATTTGTCATACATCACTCCATATTGGCATATGTAGTCCTTATGCCTCTCTCCCTCTCCTGCAGTGGGAAAGGATGCCATCTGGACTGAAATCCCATTCAATTCTGACACCTATTCAGAATGCAAAGGGAAGCAATACGTAAAGAGGACTTGGTATAAGAAGTTTGTAGGTGTGCAGCTGTGTAATTCATTGAGATATAAGATCTACCTCAGCGACTCCCTCACAGGTAAGTGGCATTCAAGTTGTCCAAGTTGTTCACCCCTCAAGATACGGGTCCAGAACTCACAGATTTAACAAAATTGGCTCTGTTGAAACATGATCAGGGATGTATAATCTATTCCATAGGAAGATTAACCTGCCTGTGCTTAGTAATCTGAATGTCGTTGATACCAGATTTTCCAAGACTCTTGATTTATTTCTCCACAGTCATCATCTCTTTTACAGCACCTATTAGTAACCAGGGGATCATACAGAATGCTCACAAAGACCAGATCTCTGCCAAGGAATAGTTTATATTGTGAAGGTGCCAATCTTGAATTCAGAAAGTGGTCTGGGATAGTTACTAATCCAGGATTAGGGCCTAATTTTAGCCCACGATTAGAGCTCACTCATTCCCACCCCATTTGCTACACTTCTGCTTAATTCATTATTGTGGAGCTTACTTTAATATAGAGCAAATAATATATAGGCTCTCCTCTAATGATCAGGTTTTACCCACCCGTAAAGCTTGGGCCCTCCCGGGAGCAGGGCTCAGCAGTCTCCGTGTGTGGGAGAAAGCACTTTTTGGAAAGCAGAAAGAGCGGAGCGCAGCGGGCAGCCCGTGCCAATGTAATCAGGAGCTGCCTGGCCTTGCCCCGGCCAGCGCTGCCCCGTGAGCAGGCAACGAGGGAAGCCCTGGCGTTAACAGTGAGCGCAGTCCCGCCTCGTCAACGGGATCCTGGCGGATGGGTGAACAGGAGAGGCCGTTCTGAACAGAGGTATCATTCATTCACCCCGTGCCGGACTGCCCCACGGCGATCAAGTGACAAGAACTGGCAACGAGGTAGAGCATATCACCAAACCAGTAGAGGAAATAGCTGTGCTAATCTAGCAGGACTAGACTTCAGCCCTAAATCAAGCGTATTAACACCACACTGAAAGCTACTTTGGTCTCAGAGTGAGAGTTTCACATATCAGCAGCCCATTTTCCTATTTTTATTAGATTGTTTTTGTTCTTGCTGGAAGACTGGAGGTTTAACTTGGCTGAGGAATGATGGTGGTAGCCACATTGCATTCCCTTCACTTGCTGAGCCTGCTTCTTGCGCTCGAACTGCTGAAACCTCTGCAGGCCACTTGTCACAATATTAGAAGGATATTAGATGTTTATGTAAATGTAAACCCTTCGATGTTTTTCATCACTCTCTGCTAAGTGAGGCTGACATGACACGGACTTCTCCAGTAGAGCGGGGAGGTTTCCAGCTGAGGCCACCTCTTGTTCTGATGTCTCATCGCACTGCAGAGGCCAGTGGAAGTAGCAGTCTGTTTTCTCAGCATTTGTTGCAGCACTCACAGTGTGCAAAACTGCGTCCCATTTGCTTAAGACCATCCATAATGAATGTTGTTGAATGTTCCCTCATTGCAAAAATGAAGTATTACATTTATGCTAGAATTACTACTGACAGAAGGAAAAGGTGAATCTAGTCATTTGTTACCTACAAGGTTTTTCAAGTATGTTCCTTATTATGGAGGTAATTGAACAGTAGGAATTTAGTAGATATTCCCTGAGGACACTTCTAATCTATGTATAGCAAGTGCTTGAGTTAGGCATATTTTACATCATGGTCCAGAAGAGTGCATGGATATCTGAAAGTTCCTGCTCTTTTCTTAGTCGTATAAACGCCTTTTTTATCCTGACTTTAGAGAAGAAAACCTGATAGACATTCCACATGCCAGTACTGTTCTATAAACCAGCATCTCCTGCTGACCTCATTTAACAGTCCTCAAGAGCCCCAGATCAGGCCACCAAAAGAAAGTATTTATTGTGGAGAGGAAAAAAATTATATGTGACCTTCAACAGCCATGGAAAAAAAAAAAGAAAAAAAAAAAAAAAAGGCATGCAGTTTTGGGCAGCTTGAATGTGCTTAATTTCAGACCAAAAATTTACCAAGAGAAACTCCTCCTGATCAGTTCTTCTTTGGAAAAAATACATCTACAGCCAAAACAACACAGTAATAAATAATTTTCTGAAGCATGTGCATGCAATTCTGCTCTGAGAGCATCAACTAGCAGTGAGAAATTTTGGCAAAGTATAGAGCAGATCAGAAAAATGTAGGAAAAAGAAGAATTTTTGGTGGGCTGGTACATTATCAGTAGAACTTCAGAGAGCAGCACTAAAAGCCACCTCATTGTCTCTCAGATGGCCAGACTGGCATAGATTCAAGGCTACCAGAGCCCCAAAATCCAATTGGATTTTCTGCTTTGTTTATACCTTAAGGACCCAAGACTGAGCCCAAAAGTTATCACCATTTCTTTCAACTTCACATTTAGAAGCAGCAAAAGGTTTGTGAGGGTGACATTGTTTTTCAAAGATTTTTTGTCTCTCATTCTAGAGGGAGAGGGATTTACCTCTGAATCTCTGGTTAGATTGTCTGCAAATAACCAGAAGTTGAACAGATCAAGACCAGGTGCTGCAAAGGGTGTTCAGAAAAAGCAACAGGCTTATCTCAAAATGTCTCCTGCCAAGGCCAAGTAAAAATAGACTGAGTGCTTTCCTCCATCTCCTTGACTGAGGTCTTGTGAACCAAATCAGTAAAAATCTCTGTCAAAACCATCTCACTAGAAGCTCTTGTTATTAACGGGTAAGGACAGTCTGCAGTGTCAGCAATTGGGACACTGCGTGTGGCACTGGAGACCCTTCCTTCCTGCAAGGACCTTTCCTGCAGTCATGTGTCCTGTTAGCAATCCTGTAAATAAACATGGACACAGTGGGGCTGGAGCACAGACCTTATGAGGAGTAGCTGAGGGAGCTGGAGTGGTTTAGTCTGGAGAAGAGGAAGCCCAGGGGAGACCTTAGCGCTCTCTGTAACTACCTAAAAGGAGGCTGCAGTGAGGTGAGGGTCAGTCTCCAGAATAACTGCTGATGGAACAAGAGGAGATCACAAAAATGGCCTCAAGTTGACTCAGGAGAGGTTCAGGTTGGACATCAGGAATAATTTCTACCTGGAAAGACTGGCGAAGACTTGGAACAGGCTGCCCAGGGAAGTGGTGGAATCATCATCCCTGTGTTCAAGAAATGTGTAGAGGAGGCACTTATGGACACCGTTTAGCAGGCATAGTGGGGATGGGTTTATGGTGGGACTTAATGATCTTGAAGGTCTTTTCAAACCTTAAGAATTCTATGATTCTATTCCATATTAATCTCTGGACAGGCAGCTACTCCACCTTGGTGGGGTGTTTATTAGCTAAAGCATATCACTTGCCCACATTGTGAAAAGATGGTGCTGCACAAAGTAGGCCATACTATGAGATGCTGTATAAACCCAACTTCAAAGCCACTCAGGACTTCCTGACAGGGGATCAGACCTGGGGATCAAAGGCATTTCAGTAAAATCAGTAGCAAATCTTACTCCTTTCTGTTACAATCAGAATGAGGTTCTAGTCAGAACAGGATTTCACTTAATGTTTGAAGTAGGAGGAAAAACAAAAAAAAGACATTAGTTTTGGGCCAGCAGAAGATACTAGCAGTTGTCCACCTCTGTGGGCACTGTGCTTGGGCTATGTCCATAATGCTTGAATCACAGCTATGGACCCTGACATGAAAGGGATCTTAGCTTCATATGAATTTTCAACTTCGCCATTTCTTTGCTTTCAGGAAAATTTTATAATATTGGAGACCAGAGAGGCCACGGAGAAGATCACTGTCAATTTGTAGACTCTTTCTTGGATGGAAGGACAGGGCAGCAAGACGATCTACCAGCCAAAGATGGTAACTCTTGTCTCTGTGGTGGACCACACGATTCCTTTGCTTGCCTAGTTAGTTTCCTGCGGGTGAATTCAGGGTGCTTTGCCAGGCCCAGCAATGGATATTAAGCTTCCAGGCAGAGCCATGAGGGTTTTGAACATGAGCACGTGAGGAGGAAGTTATGATTCAGGTTCAGTTTGGTAGTAACCACCCTTTCTCTTTTATAAAACAGAAGAAATGTGTGGTGGGAGTTCGTGTGAAAACAGTGTAGGAAAGATATTAAAATAAAGTGCCTAAATCTCTTACCAGTTTTTCAGAATGCAAAGTAAGAAGTACGTTAATGCACTGCCCAGCGGTCACGATGCGATGTTTTTTTTCCCAAGAGGGCTTCGCTTTCCCTTTACCAGTTAGTGTTGCCCATTTGTAAAGGTACCTTGTTTGTAGAGGGGATTGTCCAAATCCAGTGTGGCATGGCCACAGCAGACAGCTAAAAAAGTTTTTGTCTAAAAAAAAAAAGTTTATCCTGTAAGCTTATAAAGGTTGCAAAACAAATTTGGTTTTGCCAAGTGGGTTTAACTGACTATTCATGAACAACTGTAATCTCAACATGTACATTTTAAAAAAATGTATTTCTAGTAGATGGCCTGAACAGGGAAAAGAAGGGACCCAGTGTTCATTGCTACTTTAGTTCCTCTCTAGCTGTAGCAAGTGGCTGAGGTGTGTTCAGATTAGGATATAACGATGCATGTGCCCCACCTGAAGTGAACTGGTATCAGGTTGAACACCTGCTCTCTTCAAACGTTTGAAGTGGCAGCACTGTCCTGTGGAACGACAGGTTCTTACCTCTTAACAGGAGCTAAGATCTTTAATGTGAGGATGGGGGGATTGTGCAGCCTACCCCCAACTATGAAGTTTTGTTTGAAGGTTACTGCACTCATTTAATCCTGATTGCATTGGAATGGAGGCTACCAGTGATGGTTTCCACCTAGTGTGCAGAAAAGGACCCAGGTAGGCCACCCTGCCCCACACCTCTGTCCTTCTCTGGGTCGTGGTGATCCCAAGTACTTCTTCTTTTTCATGTTAGGATTTGGTGGATAAATTCTAGCTGCTTCATGGTGATGATCATAGCATATTTCTAGCTTAACAGAGCTGCAAACCCATTTACAGCAGATGACTCGGTGCCTAGTTCAGCCTTGAAGTGAACTGCACACAAGGCACAGCAGTGGAAGGAAGCTCCTGTCTTCGGGGTTCATGCAAGCAAAACTCTCCTCTTCTCTGTTCTAGGCTTCTTCAGGGCAGTTCGCCAAGAACCCGTCAAATTCGGAAAAATAGGCGGCGAGACTCACATTAACTACGTTCGCTGGTACGAGTGCGGCACATCAATACCCGGCAAATGGTAGAGCTGCCGTGAACGCAGTAAAGAGAGACATCCCTCTCTACCCCCCTGCTTCCCACTGCCCCAAGCGAGCGCAAAGGTGAAGATGGTGTTTATGGTATGCCTGTCATTTAAAGAATTTTGCTAACGTGTAACGGTTTATACAAATCTAATGACAATAGTGCGTTAATTGTGTAATAGCATAGGCTGCTTGCTGTAGTTATCCAGTTCTACAAATTTGTTTTTTAGGTTAAAACAAACAGGTTAAGGACATGATGTAGGATAATGTGTAGGGAAGCTGGCTCCCTATCTTGAGGTATGGTTTATATGGTATTTTAAAAGATATGGTGTGTATATTATTTATCACAGTGTTGTAATAATTGTTTAAGACACAGTTATGGCAAAGTTGGTCATGGAATGCATTGTGTGTTAGTTTTAAATATTTACTGTTATCTGTTACAATGTAAAGCGCTGTAAGCTAGCTGCCCCTAGTCATAAATTATAGAAAAGTCCCTTAATCATTTAATATCCTGCAACCAGTAACATGAAGAGCTTTCTCCCCAAGAGAAATAGCTACAATAGCTGCAAGAGCTATTGTACAAGCACCTTTAAACGATCAAGTTATTGCCTTTGTGTTTGTTTTTACTCTGGCAGAACAGCATGAGCAGCCTATTGCTAAGAAGCTAGAAACATTTTGCCTGCTCTGCTTGGCAGGGTTTTGGTTGGTTTGTCTGTTTTTCTGCAATTAAAGCAGGAACGTATATATGTGTACTTGGAAAAAATGCAACCGGTCTCCTCCACTGCCATGGCTTTTCATTAAATGGTACTGTTTTGAGAGGCTTAGCCTTAAAACTTTCAGTGCCAAATGTATGTGTATATATAGAGAGCAAGCATGGAAAGCTCTACAAAATGCAGAAGAAAGAAGCCCCCGTACTTAAAACTAAGCTAATAATAACAGCACAACTTGTTTTCATGAAACAAAAAAATGTATGTGGTTGGTGGTTTGGGGGGGCAAAGGAGAAAAAAAGTGTCAAATGAATGTTTGAAAATGCTTTTACTTTTGATTAAAAATCTCTCCCAAAGCTACTTGTTGCATTGCTTGAACATTTATGAACTAAATAAAGAGATGTAGGGTTTTTTTTTTTTTTAAAAAAAGGTGTTATTCATTACACTATTAATGTATTAAAAACTATGGACAGGAACACTAAGATATATATAGTAGAAATAATCATTTATAGAAAATGCCTTTAAAGTACATTGCAGGTACACTGTACTACTATTAATAAAATATTTTTTAATCAACCAAATGTTTTTCTTAGTGTTGTACATCAAAGCAAAACAGAACAAACAGTTGCTGTGGTAGTTGCTGTTCCCAGAAGCAGTTTCTTTTAGAAGGGGCAGGCGATGAACACCTGATGTGTTAGGTCAAACAAGTTCCTGAACAGCACTAAGGACACATCACTCCTTATTAGCTATATCTGCACCTGATGAGCCAATATTAAGGGTGCTCAAACTCAGAAATACTTTCACTCCTTTTATTTCTTCGTTTATGAGAATACAAGAAGCTTGCCCCAGTTCTTTTTGTTTTATTCCCTACTCTTAGTTTTTTATGTTCCTAGAATCCATAAGATGGAAAATATTAAGTAGGAGAACAGTTTGCCCTTTCCTGTTATATGGCCTATTGAATTTGTTACAGCTCTTGATCTGTTTTTTCTTGGCTCTAAGCAAGTCACCGGAATTGCAGTCCCAGCTTCCCTGGGTGGCAAAGCAGCTCTGGTCAGTTGTTCCTTTTGGGGAGTTCTCTTTTTCTCCAGCAGAGCTATTGGGCTCAACCTTTTAAGCCAAAACTGATTCTTCTCCTTGCCTTGTTCAGCTTGGATAGTTAAAGAACCTAAGATTTTATGCGCTAATTCTTACTCTTTGGTAAGAGACTTACTTGGCAACTGGTATCAGCTGGCACTGCATGACTGCCTGCTGCAGCCTCTGCACAAATGCATGCTGCATTCACAAAGCTTCCCTACTTACCTGAACAAAGCAGGTGATCAGACCAAGAAGGCACTTTCCTTAGAGTCCTGGTACCCGTACACCTACTATGCAGCTTCTCCCCTTCTTACCATAGTTTTTCTCGTTCTGCACTACCTAAATTTTGTAATCAAAACCAGGCAAATCATTTATTCAGGATTTTTATTAGCTTTCCATGTGAGCATTACAATTTATAATACATCATACCTACTTTCAACTCCAGAATGATTCTAATTTAGTACATCATGGTGTTAGTAAAAACAAGCCTGATAAGTGGGCTAAACTTCCAACTAGGATTTCAATATCCTTCAAACAAGGCGAGCTAGAATGTCAATCACTTCACAGACATTTAGGTAGT
>VZSG01000277.1:788176-854492 GCA_013398315.1 Nothoprocta pentlandii | reverse complement strand
TGCCTTTTTTTTTTTCCCAGCCATAATGTGGAAAGGGAGCTTTTTGAAAACAAGCTTGCATGCTCGTAGACTAGGTGGCACTAGGATGAAAAAGCAGTTGTGAAATTGCACACCCCTTGCCACACACAGCCACCCACACAGAGAGAGCCTGTTTGCCTGCTTCTCCCGCCAGTATTCCTGGGCCTGACATGGGTGTTTCACATTGTCTTTCTGCACTATTCCTCCTCCCTTCACCTTTGCTTTTGCAGTTTGTCTACTTAGCAAGAAGACCCACAAATCTAAATCAAAATTACCCAATTTCCAGAGTTTTCACTGTTAAATATGTGACCGGACTCCTCAGGCTCAAAAACCAAGTTCCAGCGCACTTCTCAACTGCTGGAACTGGATTTTCTGTTTTTGGTCCAGAGCATTTGGGATTTCTATTGCCCTTCTTCATTTTTAGATACATCACTACATGTGTTCATACACACGGCATAAATACCTATTCAGGTCTATGTAAACCATCAAAAAAAGCCTCCAAACAGACACTTTGTTTAGTGGCCTGAAAAAGCAAAGTTCACACACCTTGCCATTTCTGACAGGACAAGAATGAAAAGCCATAACTTTGCAACTAGCTATCAGCAGACAATGCTAGAAAATATGTAGAAACCATTTTAGCATTTCCAAAGGTAAAAACTAGATTACCTTTTCTAAAGTGTAGATCTGGAAAAAGGACTTTTCCATGAGTTACATTGGCTCTGTATCTCATAATTCATACCTTTGGACTGATGATTCAGTGTTTCTTCAAGCCACTTCTTTATTCAAGCGGAACTTTCAATATGTTAACAAGAAACTCCATGATCCTTAAAGTCCACATATCACAAAGAATAACAAAGTTCACTGCATTATTAAGATCAATATGTTCCACGTGTAGATAAGAGCTGAACTATCGTTCTTACAGTGCCAAGCATGTAACCTGAAGAAATTCTTGAAATTAGGATTCTCAAGTTGCAAAAGCCCACAGAAACTGATATTTTCCATTTTCTCTGAAGGTGAAAATGTTTTCTTTTAGGTCGGATATGCTTAGTGTACACTGTAAAGGTTTTTTAACGTCTCAAATACTTAGAGACAGAATGATGAGTTGTTTCAATATTGTACAAATTCTCCCTTTTTTTGCTTCTTTTTGATCTATAAAGATAGGATATTTAATTTAAAATGTGTTCAAAATTAGGCAAGACGTGCTTTATACAATACTTCCTTCTCTGTGAAAAAAAAAATCATCAAAACTAGAAAATAGAAACTAGAGACTTGTTCAGTAAAATCAAAGGAATTTTCAAAGGCAAGAATTACAGACATAATTTGCAAAGAAATATGGATATTGCATAAAAACACAAACACGCTAACAAAAAAAAAAAAAAAAAAGCATGTCCAAAAACATTAAGCACAGCAAATTATGGAAAATTACCTTTGCAATTTTTAATGACATTCTCTGCCATTACCTGAAGCAGTGGTGACAAACTTCAGCCTTGTGTCTAGTGTAACTGCCCTTTCTGGATGCTCATGAATCCTAGAGAACATTTTCTTCTGCTATATAGAGAGCATATAAATTTCTAAGAAGTGGAAAACTTCAGGATGTTCAGGAAATGCAGACATGGAGACATTCAGAAAGTCTCATTTATGGTGCCCAGGGTATTCAGAGACACTAGCCCCAAACATTTAGCCATCACATATGATCGATGACTTTATTTGGAGCATCTTACAAGTTTTCAAAATATACCAATAGACTTTTCTTTAAACTTCAACATGAGGTTCTTGTTTTATTGAAACTGGAGATGGCTCATCATACAATTATATTTGTTCAGCATATGGAAAGAAAAATATTTTTCAAGTATTAACTGTCGACATTTCTTGGGCTTTTTCTCTGGTATAGGAGAAAATGGGATGGGTCAGTGGAATTGTTCTTATTTTTTTAGACAGGAACCAACTACCTTGGATCTCAGAGCTTTGCTTGAAGACACAAAGCAAGAAGAGCTGCTTGGTCTTCACGCTTTGAGCTCAAGCCACTACTCAACACTTTCTTCCATCATGATGCTCTGCTGTTTCTTCTCTTAATCATCACTTCAACATCCAGAAACTCTTCTCCTGCTCCTTTTGACACTGCTTTCAACTTCTTTATACTGTATTGCGTTAATAAATGATAGACTGAAAACAGGATTTTCTAATATTTATTTATAACATAAATTTTAAAAAACAATGTCTAATGTCAAAGACAAGTGACTCTTCTCCCTAGCTCCCAATAAAGCCAAAAGACACAGAGAAATGTTCACCTGAAGGCAGTGCAGAGGAGGGCTCTAACAGAAGTGCTGCAGCTGATATTCTGGAAAAATACACCTACCTCCAAAAAGACTGTGCTTCCTAACACAGGCTAATGCTGGGCCAACTGAGATGGGTTACACATTTATGGCAAATGCCTTTCCAAGGCTGCTTATTCAAGTCTAACTTCTTCTTTTTTTTTTTTTTTCCCATCTTCTCATATAAAAATCGTAAAGTTTTCATTCAGTTTCAATACAATTTGTCCCGAATAAGTTTTAGCTGGGGAATTTAAAAGACAACTCTTAAGATCCAGATTTCCTTTTGTGAAGGTGATGGTAAGGCCAGCATATGAGGGAAGTGGGTAGTAAGCACAGTTTGAACCCAGAGCGAATGAGAACTGTTCACTGATTTACAATTTGTTTTCAAATTACATCAGAATATTCTTATAAAAGAGAAAACTACGTTGCAGGGGGCCAGGAAAACATGTTTTACAAGCCTGAGAAATGAGTCAGGTAAAAACAGAGCAACTTCTGCACATCTGCACTGTATAAAACTACAATGTCCTCAACTTTCTTTCAAAGACCTGCCTCAGCAGCTTGCAATACAAATGGTATCAAGGGATCTCCCACTGCTGCTGAGTGCTCACACAGTCTTGCTATCACGTGCCCCTGCTTAAGACTTTGTCTTCTAATAAAATCCTATCTCTCTGCTGTAGGAACCGCATGTTCAACATTGGAGATGCCTGTGATACATATGTAGGACAAACACTGAAAAATACACATTTGTATTACACATTTTTACAGGTTTCTAACTGTTAGATAAGGTAGTTAGATAAGGTTAGATAAGGTAGACAAGGAAGTATCTTCTGAAAGTGTTTGGGATGGTCTGAAAGTTTCCTTTGCATGTTTTCCAAGGTGTGATTTTGAAACATAGTAAATTTTTGAATGCAGATACACTGGTATCTCTGGCATTGAGAAAACAGGAAACACTTCAGAAACCTTTTTCTTGAAGATTGACGATCTGAAAGTGTACAGAATGCAAATCTGAAGTCCCTATGGAGTGAATGAAAGCCCAGAGTTAATATTAAAAAAAAAAAAAAAAAAAAAAAAAAAAAAAAAAAAAAAAAAAAAAAAAAAAAAAAAAAAAAAAAAAAAAAAAAAAAAAAAAAAAAAGATTGGTCAGTGTGATTTGACTAGAAAAATAGCTGCAACCATAGCTCTCCATAACGATGAAGTTAATACCTTGAAATGCATTCAGTAATTTCGGCAGAAAAATTATCCCATGGAACTACGCTGTGGGTGTGTGACTTGCACACCGCACTGGATTAGCTAGCATCTCTCAGAAGGGCATCGCTGCCCTCCACTGAGCAGGATAAATGTAAGAACTGCCCTGAGCAGTAAATGAACTGGTGCCTTATCAGCACTTCAGACAGACACACACAGAGGAGAAGTGGGACTTCTGAATTTCCATACCACCTCTACATTCCCATTTCAAACATTAATTATCCTGGCTTAAAAAAAAAAAAAAAATGGGAGGCAGGGAAGGCTCAGGGTTTTAGATAGCTGGGTCTGTGTTCTACCTCTGTTCATGATTGCAATCTGATATCATGGGGTATAATCCATGCATGCAATCTAATTCCCATGAGTGTTAAGGGCCTCAGTTTTCAGCAAATTAAGCAGTTAGTAAACGCCTTAGGATTTGAGAGTAGGGGAAGTTTTTCTCAAACCATGAAGCTCCTACTTCTCTGAATTCCATAGCTGATGGAGAAGTTCTTTTCCTGATATTCACTCTGAGTATCACTTTGAGTATCATGTGTGTAGGACTAGCCACCCAAAAAAGAAGATATTTTCAATGGTGACCTTGAAATAAAATATACCACATTGATTCACAATTTAAGAAATATTTTATGGGTGACAAGCAAGAATGATAGCACCCCTTCCTGAACAAAAATTCCAAATTTGTTTAACCATTTTCTGACAATTTCCCAAGATACAGGACAAATAAAGTAGACTTTTTTTTCCCAGTATCTCAATTATTAGTCTCAGAATAATGAAATATTTACCTGAGTACCATTCAAAATGCAGAACACATAGCTGAAAGTGAGACTTGTTTCCTCTTGGTTTATTAGCATCAGGTAGCCTACTGTCCAGGTGATTCCAAGCACTACAACTATAGAGATAGTGCTAATCACCCTTTTCATGAATGAATCCTTTTTATTCCTGGAACAAACAAACAAAAATCTTTCTCCATACCATCTACTATCTTACTAAGCTTTAAACATATTATTTTATTTATTAAAGGCTGTAACCAAAATAGTTTTTGTTCAGGTGAGGTGAGAATAAATGCCTTCCTACATTTGTTTGAAGCACCATCAGTAGAGGAAATCCTGAAAGAGAAATCTGTCCATACTTATCTGAATAATCTGTCTTTACAATATGTGTTTGGAACATATATTACTTCAATAACTTCAAAAATAAGATTTGCCAAGGAAACAGGGAGCACTAAGAAAGAATGTATTAGCTATTATAAGTCTTTAGAAAATGAAACTTAATTGAAATGTCTTCAGTTTTTAATAGAAGAATAAGCTGCCAAGGGAGTCTGAACATTGAGTTTCTTCTGAATCTGAAGAGAGTCAGGTATTTTGGTTTGCTCCAAGCCTGAAAATTATTAGAAAAGCAAAGCAAAGCAAAGCAAAGCAAAGCAAAGCAAAGCAAAGCAAAGCAAAGAAAAGAAAAGAAAAGAAAAGAGCAATTTTTTCCTGCACATATCAGCTCTAGGACTTAAAAAATGAAGCAATTCTCTTCTAAATTTGCACAAATACCACTCAAGAGTGTGTGACGATACACTGAATGTATATGTGTAATCAAGTAAGTAAATCTTTAAATTCAGAGAACTGGCCTAATACTTAGATGTGCAGAGATCCGTAATCCTCATTTGACTAGACCCAGTTCTGCTCTCACTTAGGTTGATTTACCTTTGGGATAAACTTCGTTGAAGTCAACCTGAGCAACTCTACAACACGTAAAGATGTTAAAAAAAAAAAAAAAAAAAAAAAAAAAAAAAAAAAAAAAAAAAAAAAAAAAAAAAAAAAAAAAAAAAAAAAAAAAAAAAAAAAAAAAAGGCAACCAAAGCCTGCTTTTTGCACACAGTCTACACAATCTGAATGGACACGACCTACACAATCTGAACCACTGGAGTAGCGGAATGAATTCTCTGAATGCCTTAAGGATACATACAAAAGATTCTATCAAAAATCTCAGTTCCTGGCAAAGATGACAGGAGAGTGACATAGAGTGACATGGCAAGAGAGTGAAAAAAATATTCTGTAAGCACTGAGGAGCTCTGTGCCAGCTCACCTTGTCAAATTCTTGTTATCCCTCCATATCACGGACACTGTGATGTTGATGAAGACAATGAAGTTAAACAGGAGTATGAGAGCTACTGGCAACAGGAATGACCACAACATAGGCTTTTCCATGCTAAAATTGTGATTTTCATCCAGGGCTGCAAGCCAGCAACTAAATATAGAGAGAGGCTATTTCAAAAGATTTGCCAGGCACATTATTCAAAATACAGAAATAATAAATCATTTCCCATCCTAAAGGGATTTCTAGGTCTTCTTAGCCTATCTCTGGAAGGCCACCGTTCCCTGAGAGCTGAGGGCATTTGGTCATGCCTTTCTCTGTCGAGAGTGAAGCGATTTATTACACAAACTGCATAGGGGAATGTAATAAGGTGGAATATAACTACCCAAATAGGTATCTGGCCAGCACGTGCAGGGTTACCTTTAGTGCATACATGACAGTAGAGCTAAAGAATAATTAGAGATGACCTAGTGGGCAAAGGCCAAAACAAAATTGGGAAAAGCTTCAGGCAGATGGGGTTACTCTGCAATAACCCTTTCTTCTTTTTTTTTTTTTTTTTTGTGATTGATAAATAATCTCAGAAAGCGATCCCTCTAAATCAATATCACAAGGTAACCACCAGGGGGAAAGGGACTTGTGTTTGCATTTATTTCAAGTGAAGTCCACCTCTGTTCTATACCACCAACAACCTATCACCAAGGTACACTGTGAGCATAATACAGCCAGCGTTGGGATGCTGGCACTCAGAGGAGGGAAAGTACTGAAAGTATCCAGTAATTAGGGATATCAGTTATGTTGGCCAGAAAGCTTTACAGTAAATGGCATGACTAAGCTTCTGTATTGAAATGTAGTTACGCACTTAAATATGTCTTGAGTTTCAGCTAGGCCAAGAGCACTCCCAATCTCCATTTAAAGCCACAGGGGAGCTTAAAGGAGCATTCAGGACAAATGTGTGATTTAGTGTCCTAAATCCTTAGTGAGGAAAACCTGCAGTTTCTTATAGTGAGAGGTTAGTTTGAGTGAAAAGGGTTTTTTTGTTTGTTTGCTTTTCTTTAAGTGAAGGCAATAAATGTAGAATGGCATTAGTAATAAGTCAGCATAAAAGGTAGGGGATATCCTAATAATTCATTTACTTACAATTCTTCCTGTCGATAGTTTAATGCTTTTCCTTCTCTATAAGTAACTCCAAATGTTATTGCAACAACCAGAGCAGGGATTCCTAATCAATGAGAGACATCAGCAACTTATTGTTCAGTTGCATACATATACCTCTAAATATCCCCCTCTGCTGAAACAGCTGCTGGTGTCCTAAAATCCAGAGATATCAAGCCCTGCGTTTCATCTGCACCTTAGCCTAGAGGAGAAGGCAGAACTGGGCGTTGTGAGCAGCATTTATGTGAGGACAGCTCGTGTCCGTGCCCTGTTCAGTTTTGGTCTTTTGAGAGCTTCAACACAGCTTCCAGAGGTGACTTCTGGTAACAGAGCCAGCTCTTTTCTGTGCTCAGTTCTCACAGCCATGCAAGCCTGCTCCCCTGTCTGCAGGGGAAAACCCATTTAGGATGAGTGAAAAAAGCCATTTAAGAATGTGCTCCTCAAGGGCTGCTCCTGCTCTTTCCCTCCTTCAGCCCTACCTCACATCTTCCAGACTGCCCAGTATTTGCTGTGCTCCCCAAGCCTGAGGTGCAGTGAATGAGAAACGTGCTGTTTGCACATGTGCAATGAGTCCCAAGACACAGCGGAGAACCTAATGCTGGGTTATCATGCAAGCTTCACCACCAAGCAGAGTATCATTTAGCAAGGCAGCTTTTACTGGGCATTTTCTGGCTTGTGTGTGCACTCTGAAGCCTGAAAGTTACAGCAGAACTATATCCTATATAGGCTATAGGCTATAACCTGTATCCCCACCCAAATGCTGTCATAACAATAAAATAATCAGAATATAACATGGCTTTGTAGATGCCATCAGAAACAATGTACCACAAGAGTTGAATATGTAGTGGCCCAACGGTAGATATCCCTGTATACTGCATTATACAGAATATATATTATAAATTCTATATTATAGAATAGCATCTTAGTGACACTATTCTAACACTGATTCTAACACTAATTCTGACACAAAAGATGAGATTTTACCTTACCTATTGAGCCCATGTCTGCATTCTGCCAAGTAATTCCCTCTCAGCTTGCAACATAGCTGCTGATTGCTATAAAGTCCTAAGGATGTGCTCATTGCTTATTAATAAATAACATACAAATAATGTAAGTCATTTCTGGCATCTGGATGCACACAAGGCCCTGGCTAAGATCACAAGTGCCAGAGAATCATTTTACTTCCCATGTGTAATCACTGTGTGTCAGATTTTTTTTTTCTTCAGCTGAGAGAAACAGCTTGTTGAATACTGTGATTGTAGAGATATTTCTCCTGCATGCCACAGGCCTATGTTGCTGAAGAGCAAGCTGTTGTTTTTTGTGCCACATTGGGACAGTGAGAACAAACTCAGGTGATAACAGTAGTGTAAGCAGTAACTGGAAATTACTTATTAAACCGTAGTGGCAAGCTCAGGACACTGATTACAACTGCTATCTACTGGTCTATTACTTTTACACAGTACCCCCCACTGTGGGTGTACTGTGAACTGACACTTTGGTATGAGATTGCTGTGAAAACGACTTCAAATCTTACCCCATCCAAGGACTGACATGGTTGCAATGAAGCGGCCGGGAAGCGGCTGCATGGCTCTAAGCAGCAGTAGATACAACTGGGCAGAGTTGAGCGCTGTCCACATAAACGTCGCCAGCAAGAAGTAATGCAGTAGCACTGCCACAACGGTACACCAGGGCGCTGCGGGGGGATCCGCCAGATCCGACGTGAGCAGAGTGTTGTCCGTGGTGGCCGGAGGCTGGGGCTGCTGCTCGTAACTGCTGGTGTCGCTGCCGGAATTCCTGGCATTTCGGTTCTCAATTCCCGAGATGAAGATGATGTTGAAAATGAGCATAGAGAAGCAGAGACTCACTAACATGCACGTTATTGAGGACTTCCGAGTTTTCCTGTGGGAACACATTGGGGAAGAAAAGTAAAGCAAAAGAAGAAGTTATAATGTACTTCCTGATTTTATGCAGATCACTTATATATTAAAGGAAGCAAGCTAGGGAATGTAATCTTTAATATAGAATAAAAATAAAGCTGTGACTATCTGCAGAACTCTACGATGCTTCAGATTCCTACCCAATTTACTGTATTAGTCAGTAGTGTCTTATTCAACTACTGCAGAAAATATTCAACACCTTTGAGACTGTGCCCTTTCCAACACCACTTGGGATGCATTTTCTTTTTTCCTCCCTGCAGTTTGTAACATCATTTTATTCAGTGCTGAGAGGTGAAACAGCATGAGAGAACTCTTTCCGAATACTCTTCAAGGCACAAGAGAATAACCCTCCACTTCCAAACTCCGTCTTCTAAATGCATTTGAAAGGCAGAGCCTGGATGCTCCTACAGGTTTAAATGCCCGTGCATTGACCTTGAGGGAATTACTTCAAACCTACACAGGGCAAGTAAGGTGAGAAGCTTGTGTTCATCCACAGTAGCTACAGCTCTGTGGCATGACTTTGCTCCTCATTCAAATGAGCATCTGAGAGCCACGTGGTATCATGAATTACGGGCATGTCTGTCAAGGAAGTTTGCTATAATTGTATTTGAAGTATTTTGCAATAAAATGGTAACACAAACAACGTAGACAAATATTTGCATTTAATTATGATGCTTTGAAATCACCTGTTGTAGACAAACATTTTATAATTGCCATCTCATTGCTCTCAGGCAAGGAAGTATAGGACCGAGTATAGAAACTATCAAATAGGGAACAGAAACAGAGCAATATATAAATAGCACAGCAAAACCTCATGGCTGTTACACTCGCTTCTATCTGAATGCTAAAAATCTACTAAACAAGACAAGGACCTGGAAAGGCTATGCTTAAATGAAGATAACAGGCTTGTTGGTAATTGTCTAGAAAAAAAATAACTGATGGGACATGGTAGTACTAGGGTACAGAGCACAGAGGAAATGAAAAAGTAGGTTAGACTGATGGTGGAGAACTTTTATAAATTAAAAAAGCCCAGTGTCATACTTTTTCTAGGCATGTGTTTTTAGTAAACTGTTCATTATACTGACTAGGTGGATCTTCAGGCTGACCCAGCACAACCGCTCCGAGGTTCCTGTACACTCCGGAGTCATCCTTTTGCTTTGCAGATTTCTGGAATACCTGCTGGAAAGCAGTGGGACTGTGGAGTCACACACACAAGCTCCAATGGAGTTCACTGTCCAGCCTAGAATTGCTACCAGGGAGAAAACACTAGCAAATATTGATATTCATAGAGCAGCAAAGATAAGCAGGCTTATGAGCCTAAGTAAGCATGCTTACGAGCCACGCATTATCTTCCCGAGCCAGGAATAAAATCTGCTGGGGAAGAGGACAGCGATGCTGACCAAGTATTCACGCAGCAGTTTCATTCACTGAATCACCACTTCTTGCCTCACAGGAGGAAACTCCCTGGAGCTACCTTGGCAAAACCAAAACACCTGCATGGGAGCACCCCTTGGTCTGCAGAGGCACCTGAGAGTGGCTCTCTGCGTGTTTGCTGCCAGCCAGGAGCTCAGCACTGGTAGCCCAGCCTGCAGAGCTGTAGTCATGGAAGTGCCTTTTGCTGTCAAATCTGGTTATTCTTCATTTTTCTGGGCTGAGGACTTGTATGTGCAGCAAAAGTTAAATAGACTATGGGCCTTGATGAGAAATATCTGCTTCACAGGAGGCCTTAACATATGTAATGAGAAAGGAGTATTTTCTGTGGGGTACTTTTGATATCAAGAGTTTCTTATGAAAGGCTTGGCCTTTTACCAAACTGGGCTCTTACTTATCTTGTAACACCACTTATTTTCAAATCTGACATTTTTTTAGTGTGCATTTCTCAACTAATATTCAGAGAATATAAATATCCTCATGTTAAAAAAAGAGGAAAATAGTAACAGAAATGTTAACATCACATCCAGTGGAGCCGCATGATTGAGACACTGCTTAACTTTTCTTCAACCACGCTTAGTCCTTGAACTACATAACTTGATTAACTCTTTTTTATTACTCACTAATCAATAATATTTCTATTTTCTCTGTTTTCCTCTTAAATTAGATAAAATTTTATATACAACAGCAAGATATTATAACAGCATAAAATATTTATAGTTTTACATCTTCACCCTTACCTGGTTAAGATCTGAAACAACATGGTAATGACCAGACCAGCCATGGACAATCCAATACCAATGTAAGAGATGTACTCCAAAGGCTTTGCATATTTATATTTGATCTGGAAGGTCTAGAAAACAATTTGTATCTGTTGTAAGATGAGCAGAGGCAGTTTTCCTTCTAAAATTGTGTTTCTAGTTGCATGTTGAAATGAATTTTTTTTTTAAGTTGTGACTGTTGTTTGCCATTGCCAAATCTTTTAGACAACACAGAAACATTCTGGAAGGAAGATAAGGCTTCATGTAGAGGAGAAATACACACATACAGAAAAATAAATATCAGAGAGGCAATCATTCCTAAATAGTCATGCATAAGAGGGAAGTATATAAAGTTAAATGATAGTAGACTTAGTATTTACAGAGTAATTACTTTTATAAGCATATAAGTAAATAGTGCTGAGTGCTTTGAGCTATTCACTTTGCATAAGATAGTGCCACCCAGACAGCTGAGCTAATCCAGGCACCAGTTGCTGTATTGCTGCTCTCAGGGCCCTTTGGCGTTTAGGCACACATTAATTTAACAACCAGCTGCAGCAATCAGTGCCAGAGGCTACCACAGCCGAGCAAGGGGAATGAGCTGTGCCAGCGCTTCCCTGCTGCTGGGCTGCAAAGTTGGGTGGGCTTAGCTAGAATTTGTGCCAGAGAAAACGGGAGCTTTCAGCATCCTGGGGAACTGCCACATGTCCCAGTTTTGTCCCACTTACTTTGCCAACTCTCCCCTAGGTCATCTAAAAGGCCATGGGGGAACCATAAGGAAATGTCATAGGGCTTGTCTTAAATGACTACGTCTTCTAGCTCTGTGAATGCACAGCAAAGCTCTTCTATAGGTCTTCTATCATAAACCAAAACACAATTGGAAAAAAAATAAGCCCAGGTTAATGCTGTTCTAGAAGGAACAGTGCCCTACCATTAGGACAGCAAAGTTAGTCGTGTGGTTACACTTGCATCTCAGGAATTGGTCTCTTCCTTTTGTGCAGCCTACGGTGCTCCAGTCGTTGGTGGCGTAGTCCCAAAAGACACAGGCATGATCATGCAGCTGGAGCTCCGATGTGTTGTACTGTGGATTGGGATTACAAGGAGAAAGCAGGTTGAAGGAGCCCAAACAGAGCTGCAGCAGTAAGCAGCATGTGCTGCTAGGTATCCTCTGGAAGGGGAGCTGAACCTACTGAAGAGTTTATGGCAATTCCAGCAAAGTTTAAGAGGAGTCTTAGCAATGGCATATTTTGGCTTTGCTAGCTTACATTGTAGGTCCTTTCTCATTCAAGACTTGCCAAGCACATTGTCAATGTTTTTGAATTATTCAGATAATTATGGCATGTCCACTAGGCACTCAACGAGTGCCAAATAAATTCTGCATAAGCCAAACAGCAGTTTTCAGATACTAATAGCATTAAGTTACTGCCAACTGGAGCTGAACTGGAACTGGAAAGCAAACAGTTGCAAAATCCAGAGCCAAGTCTGTGAACTATCCAGTCTCCTCCTCCAGCACAGCTTTGCTAGCACAGTTGTATCAAGCTGCATGCTCTATTTTACACAATAAACTTCTGTGGGTAATTGCAGTTAGAACTGCATTTTAATAAGCAATGAGCACTATGAGTTGTGCGCATAAATAGGGAAAGCCCTATTATCTGCAATACTAGGTAGTTTAATTAAAAAATAGGAATAAATACATTAACTATGGGCTTATTCCTGTGATAGCCATGCAAATGATACTCATTTCTCAGATCACTTAATTGCATAGATCCTTCAGGAGGATTATTAGTCTGTCACATACATGTGTCTGGGCCTAAATATCTCTGTTAAGTGAGTTAAGCACTATAAGAATTTAGATATTGTTTTCTGGAGAAACGTGCTAAAAAAGCAGCGTATCTCAGCTCCAAATTCATCTATTATAGGCAAGTAGAGACTCATATAAGACATTTCCTGAAAACAAAGCAGTAAGATTTGAAATAAATTCCTGGAGGAGCAAGCAAATGTAAAATGCATGTTGATTTTAAGGAAAGAGGGAATTAAGAGACACCATGAAAAACTAATGCTCCCCAGGTGGCTAAACTTCTTGGTCTCTGGCATTCATGTTATCTTTTGATTGTTTCCCAAACTGCCAAGAGTCTCCTGAAAAGAAAAACTGTCTTCCAGATACCTGTCTTCTTTCATTCTTGATTATGAACAAAACTACTTGAGCATAGTGTTTTTACAAAGTACAGTTTTCCTTGCAAAAGTCCTCGCTTATTAGTGCAGAAATGGCAATACCAGATGTTAAATACACAAGCTGAAAATTATTTTCTATGCAATGATATCGCAATGCACTACCTTTTTGACTTATGAGGTCATGTAAGCATCGCTCAAGCTCCCCAAGCTGCTTCCTGCCAGAAACCAAGGGTCATACCAAAGATGCCTCTCTACTTGAGTCTCTTTCTGCAAATATTGAACACTGGCAGCAGGACTAGGTCAACCTCTGGTCGCTCTTGTGAGAAGTTACCTTTGGTCTGAAGGCTAGTTCAACACCACTGGCTCTTCCACCATCGATGTTGCCGGAGACAATTCGTTTAGAAAAACTACCGTGGCTCTTATAAATCCTTGACTTGAAGAATTTGCTATTTTGATACAGGACAAAACCCACTCTTCCATTTGCTGATGCACCTTCGCTAGGCAAAGAGAAAAGTAGGTCCAGATGTCAGAGGAGCTGGTACCTTCCAGGCAGCCTATATCATACCATTTCACACATGCAGGATTTACAGCAGATGTTTTTAGATATTTCTTTAGAGTCCATTTAAAATCTAGCAAGGAGCTTCTTTTCCCATGAATCTTAAGAGATTCATCTTCATTTTTTTTGTTAGGTGGAGTGTTAAAATAACCATTTCCCCTCTTGTGATTCCTCAAGAAAAAAAAAAAGCACTAGCAGTGAGAGGAAAATATCATCCCATATCCAGATATGTACACATTTTACATATGTCTTGGATTTTAATAATACCAAAGAAACAGTAGCAACGGGACCAAGTTACTGGGAACTCAGAGGTTCAAAGATCCTGTCTGAGCTCCTCCTTTTTGGGCCCTACTGTTGGACTCTGTTTCTTTTGTGGCACTTTTTTACCAATTTAAGAGATTTTTTTTAAAGTGATTTAAATCACTAGTCTTAATTGTGCCTTAAACCAGGAAACAAAAATCCTCATGTAAATAACTATTTTATTCTTGGTTTTACTTTAATACTTCCTGTTTTCAGCAAGAGAGCTTGAGTACAGTAAATTTACACTGGCAAAATGGGCTCAGTTGTGCATTTAATTTTAAATACATCTGTTTTTTGAAAAGACAAGTTGTGTATTCAGTCTGTCTCTCTTAAGAAGAGTTATAACATACAGGCTTTATAGTAAAGACTATAATTATATGATCACACTGTTTTTCCACAGGATTATCATCTGAAACGGTCTACAGAACAATCACTAAGCATTTATATGCTATCAGTGATGATGGCTTAGTGCTATTATAGTGCTATAGAGGGAGGTTAAGGACAAGAGTGCTCATTTCAGGTATCCAGGCTGAAATTCCTACCATTTCTAATAGAAATGCACACGATCAAAGCCTGGCTCCCTGGGACTGTAGTGGCAGCTGTGCATGACTAGCACTTTGTAAATAGACCCAAGGGACAAAACTGAACACGCAGGAAACAAAGCTGGTATAACCAGCAACTGTGAATTAAACATTTCATGAGGCTCTGTGGGTTTGAAAGAATGTTCAAAGAAAAACTGCAAGATCAGTATCTAGCAAAAGGGCACATCCCATCCAACATTCAAGCCCCTACTCCACAACCAAAGGCTTCATTTCAGAGTTTTGTAAAACAAGATCACCAGCATTTCTTTTGCTTTGAGAAATTTGGCCTGGAAGTTTCAAATATAGTTTACTTGAAGAAAAATAGGGAAAATTTCAGCCTGCACAGTTAAAGCGTGTCAAGTGGTAAGCCAGCAAAAGCAGAGTCTGAAAAAGAGTATCAGACAATTTTAACAACGGTGCCACCAATTACACAGGCATTTCTGCAGCTCCTGATGGTTTAGTGATACCAGCCATAGGAGAGACCCACAGCCATGTGGTGACTGGGTGTCACTGTTGATGCCCTTGGATTTCAGGGAAGGCAGTAGCTTTTATGTGCAATAGCTTTTGATAGTAATTCCAGAGAGACACAGCTCAAGAGTCATTACATTCTGAATCAAAAAAAAAAAAAAAAAAAAAGAAAAAGAAAAAGAAAAAGTTGAAAAATTTTCAAAGGCCAAAGGCTTTTGGGCTGTTACACACATACAAGTATGAATCTATAAATAAGATAATCCAATTCATTTGATATGTACATTTCTTGCCTGATTGTATGACACCAGTGTGCATTAAAAAGCAACACATAATTCTTTATATTTGCTCAGAATTTTTCTTTAGAAAATATTCATTCAAAGTTTTTCCCCTTTTCAATTTTCAGTAAATGAAATAACTTACTATTATTCATAATGTTGAGCAGTATCTGAACTTCAGTACTGAGATCTCCAAGAAGACCAGGGACATTCTCTTGTACTTCTAGTTTTGTTGACGGTAAATATTCCAATTCTGTATCTACAAGAATTATTAGCAGATACATTAGAATTTATGCTCCTTACCACCTTGTCCACTTAAATCCAACAAGATACATGAGCTTACCTTTCTGTGCAGAAAATAGAATGGTAGATGAGTTTAATTTCAGTGGGACTGACTGGATCGCAATGTTGGACTCGGTGATGTTACTGGTCAAAGAAAATGCTTCCATTGTTCTTGTGAGGCTGCAGTGAAATAATAAGAAAAAATACTCTACCACTTTGTGTTAATACACAGGAACAAGTTCAGGTTCTGTGCTTCCTCCCCAGTTTTGTGTGAGGCAGAGTGCAGAACTCTGCTCTAGCTGCACCTGAGCTCCCCAGAAACCTTGTTTTTAGCATCCTGAGTAGCAGAATTTGGCCTAAACTGCAGCTGGGACAGAGGTAGAGTGAAATCTAGTGTATTGTGAAATTGTAATAGCTCGCTGATAAGTGGGAAATTTCTTCTGACAAATACGGGCAAACATACGGGATTCTTCATGGAGAGAGTATGTTACAGCTTTCCCCTTCCATATGCCCTAGTAGTACTTCTGACTCTTCTGAAATGAAATGAAAATGCAGCATGTGTTTTTATATATGTAGTGTGTTCTCCCAGTGTCCCGACAGACAGTTGGGACCAGCCTGTAAACTACTACATGGCCACAGGCTACATTAAACGATTTCAGCAAATGGTTGGAGCCAGTTGATGAGCAAACAGGGACCTAACTCCATAAGTCCCCACTTCTCGTTCCCTATCCTCCTCTTTTTCTTTCAAAGTAGAATTTTTCTCTGGGAAATGGACACCAAAAAGCACTTTGGCTTATTTGTGAAACACTTCTATATTGAAATGGAAGGTCAAATGCAGTTTACTACATTTAATAAAAAAGGCAAAATCTAATGTTACCTTGCTGTAACATCACTGAGGTTATTGTGGTTAAATTCTGTTTCATTGGCATCCAGGAGGTGACTCACTGTAGCCATTATTGATGCAGATGCCTGAGACAAGCAGGAAAAAATAAGTAATATTCAAGAACAAATGCAATAAATGATCTGATGTTCTACACAGTGAAGCAGCATGGTAGGACCCCTTAATCACACTGGAATAAACAAAGTAGAGGACATCATTTGAGAGAATACAAACTTTGAGCCAATGGGTCTATAATATCTTGATTTTATTAATTTAGACAGTAAAGATTAAATGATGAACAGCAAATGATGATAGATGTAGAATTTCACATATATGCAAAGCAAGAGAGGTGAATGGAAACAGTTGTGATTCCACAAATACACACTCAGGTCCATGACTGAATAACTCATCTTACCACCAAATGAATGCATTTTGCTGTGTCATTAGGTAAGATTAACAGGAGTTGCTTTGAAGAGTGTTCCTTCTGCTTGTGGAGCAGGGCAGAATCAACAGCCATATCACAAAGCCGTAAAAATCTTACTTCAATCTCACCTGAGAGTCTGTTGAAATATTTGGCTTTTTCAAGATGTTCACTGCAATATTAGCAGCAATCGAAATGCTCTGTGTGGTCAGTTGGTCTGGCATGGAAGTAAGGATCTGGGTGCTACTTGCAATAGCTGAAATGTTGCTGAAGTCCGCATTTTCCACCTTTTAGAAAATTGCCAAGAACATGAAAAACAGCTGACAACTTCATAGCACTCTCACGTAAAATCAAATTAGAGAAGAAACTGGTGGTCTGAACAGTTGCAGTCCACATGAAGCAAACAGAGCTTGCTTAGAGGGCTATTTGTTGTATTGGAAGCCACTGGAAGATGAGAATTTTTTTAACTGAGTTAAATTTAATTAAATTTCAATTTAATTAAGATTTCTCATCTTGCAGCTTGTACCCATTGCCTCTGATTCCTTAGCCTGCACACTGTGGAGAAGACCCTGCCCTCCTCCTAGGCAACTATAGATGTCACCTCAGCCTACTTGTCTTCACTTGCCTGCACTTCTGGATCTCTAAACTTCAGGAGACCATTCACAATCCCTGAAGAAAGCAGCACTACTTTGTTGAGAATCCATTAGAGTAATTAAGAAATATTCTATGGTATAAAACAGCTCTTTTTATCACAGTGCTCACAAACTGCACTGGGAATATTAGCCTCCCTTCCATACACTGTGTGTAGTGTCAAATTGTAGAAAACAGAAATGAAGTATTCAAGCACTGGAGACACGGATGATAACTGGTAGAAGCTCTGGATGGGTCCAGTTATCACTTAATGGGTAGAGCATATATGTCTGCAATATTTTAAGAATGAAAACACAAAAAAAATGATGAGAAATTATCTCTGTGTGACATGAAGGAATAGCTGGGTAACAAAAACACTTAAAGAAAACTCACTAAAGATTAGGAGAATTTTCTTATAACACTATAGAGACCAATAAAGCTATTTAACAAGTTATCCTTTTTCTAATGCATTGATAAACTCAATGGATATCTTAAATAACTGAGTTCTTCTCAAATTGTTAATATTGGGAAAATATCAAAATCAAGATTCAGCCATTAGCAAATGAAATGTTTTGAAATCTCTAAGTGACAAGAAACAAAGGTGAATGTATTCTGTAGAAATTAAAGAATTTTGCGCTTATTGTAACTGGAGGTGTACGGTTTGACTGGAAAACATCCACATGTGCCCCATGAACAAACAGTGCACCTCTGTTCACTTGTCTAACTTCTGACTTGAGGCATCACCTTGTTTTCTGAGTGCATATTTGCACTCACAGGAACAAAGTTCTTTTAAACCTGTTCATTCTTGATTACTAGCAAAGAGGCCTTTTCCTCAGAGATCTCAATACTCGCCTTCGTAAGGATCAAGTTCACTAGATGGCAGCACAACATTAAAAATTATAACAAACAAAAAATATCTAGTGGCAGCAGATGAATTTTCAGCTATGATACTTATGATACGTTTAGTGAAGGCTCTATAGAGCCTTCTCAGAAAGGATAGCCTTGATCTTGACTTGTCCAATTAAAAGCTAAAGACTAAAGAAAGGTGAAGTGTTGGGTTGGAGATAACAATATTCATGCAGGAAAAAAAAAAAGGGAAAAGCACTCCGAGGAATCGTTACTGCCCCATACTTAAAAGGGCTGCAATGGCTTTATTTTTATTTATTTTTTAATAGGGACCATTGCTAAGGAGTAGAAGAGCAGAACTGGAAGAAGAGGAACAGTTCCTGTCCGTCATGGGGTTAGTCCTGCTCGGTAGAGCAGGTTGCACAGATAAGGCAGAGCGAAGCCTTAGAGAGAGGCTGAGTGACTTCGGGGTTTTATCAGGAAGAGCTTGATGCTCACACAAGAGATTTTGCCTTTGAATTCCAGGGGGACAAAATTATCTCATCCTTGGTCAACTAATCACAGTTTGGAATGGAAAGGCTTGGCTCCTAACCCTGCCTGACATATTGGCTTTATCCTCACTTTGTTCTTCATGCCAGCCTTGACCCACTGCTGCTGAGAAGGCTTTGGTGGTTAATTTTTCTTGATGCAAAGTTTTAAGAAATGTGGATAGCTTACATTCTCTAAACAGAAAAACACAACATACATAAGTGCTGCCTCAGTTATCTATTCATTTTTTTTCTTTCTTTCATTTGACGCTGTAGGATCTCAGCCACTTTTTAAATTGTATGTCAAGATAGAATTGAAGATTACCTGTGATGCTAGGGAGTCCAGATTTTCATTGCAATTCAGAATCTGGGGAGGTTGTAAAGTAGGGATTTTTCTCACCCTGGTGCACATCCGGATCGCTATGGAACGGTTGCCTGTAAGTTCATAAAAGCAAAAAGGTCTGAATTCAGCACAGAGGCCCAAATGAGCTGCACATTGGGACATAACACTCTGGTAACCAGTATTATCCACATGTGTGTCAGCATTACAGGTGAATGACCATCAATTATTTAATTAACAATTGTTCTTCTTAGAATATGTATATATATATATACCTATATATATATATGCTGTTCTACCTTTAAGCAGGGACCTCACATCTCCTGATCTAATCATCTGGTATCTTTGGGTAAGAAGAGGAGAACGGAAAGAAACACATACCATTCACAGTGTCAGGGTCACATTTTTCCGCAGAATTGCTGTATCTGCCCACTATAATCCGTTGAAAGGTAAGGTTTTTTAAAATGCCTCCAGAAATGCTTTGGGTGTAAATACTGGCTTCACAGAAATTAACTGCACAGAAGGAAAGGGCATATATCTAGATCAAGTGGTCAATATTCAAAAGCAAATTATAGCTCATATCACACTATCCTGTAGTAACGCCAACTTCACTTGCTGGGTTGCAAATGCTGAGTTTGAAAAAAAAAAACCAATGTTACCAGAACTGTTCCTGACTACTTTCTTCTCCTTCCCATGCTTGGAAATAGATTCTCTAGAATGTCCTCTATGACATTTCCAGGGCCTGAGGGGAGCCTGACCACCTTACAGTTTTCCTGGTCCTCCTTCTTGCTTTTCTTTAAGTTAGGCATAATGTCGGCCTTTTTTTAGTTATCTGTGACCTCCCCTGGGCACTGTGGCCTTTCATAGGTGAAGGACAGCGATCCTACAGCAACATCAGCTGAGTTTTTCAGCACTCTTGGTTGAGCCCCATATAGACCCATAGTTTGCTGTCTTCCTTCTGACAGACAAAAAACAGAATAAATTGCTGCATTCATGCGTGCATGTATGCATCCGTACCTGATTATCCATACCTGAGCACATATTCAAGATCTAGGTTTTATCTTTTCCATCACTCAAGCTCTCGATGCCCTGAAATGGGAGACAAATGGGCCAGTGCTGTGCCAGGCACGAGAAACTTCACTCATTCGAAACCAGCACTGGGGACAGCAGGGGCTGAGGATGGACATCGATCCTGCAGGATCCTTAGCTTAACCCTGGCCAATCCTGAGGTAGCCGCTGAGATCTCGATCGGATTTTCAAGATGTTCCAACAGAGGAATTCAAGCAAAGGCCAAACTGGCTGGAAAGAGGCCACGGTCAGTTGGAATTCATGATGTCTTTCCCAGAAACGCTACTCGCTTAAGGGAACGACAGAAGCAGACGGAGCCCACGGTCTCACCTAGGAGCGTGTAGAGCAGAAGCAAGTGGAAGCACATCAGTGCTTGCACACCCAGCCCTCCTGAGCAGGTCTAGGGAGGGGGGAGACACGTGGGAGCCCCCGGCAAAGCAGGATTCACAGAAATGGCATCAGCTGCACGTGCTACGGTGCTCATACCGACCTAGCTCGCAGAGCAGGCCCACCCACTCCTCTGGGCAGACGCAGCTCCCATCTTGGCAGACGCCATCGTTGAGGCAAAAGCACGGGGGTGACACAGAGCCTGTTGTTTCTGTGTAAATAAAGAAGCAGAAAAAATATAAATATGTATATGCCGATGCATATATTCATCTCTCGAAGGATTAGAGTAAATGGGATGGTGATTTACCTGAGGATCAATTAAAAAGATTTCCAATCTGTGATCTACAGTTTAATCCATGGGCTAAATTAGTAGTCTCTTCTTACCCTCTCCCACAAACTGGCATGAATGTGGGGTCAAAGCTTTCAAAAATTTGTCTTGAATTGCAGGAGTGGTGGGGTGGGAATCCGGTCTGCAAAAGGCTCATGTGGCGAAACTCATAAAAAACCCAAATTGCTTCTGACAGGGAGCTAAAGGGGGCCACAGATTACCCAGTGCTGAGGGACACAGATGACAGGCAACCCTGGATAACCCCACCTTCACACAGAGATATTCCAGCTTCAGACAGGGGTTAGAGGATAAAGGAGACAAAAACCCATGTCCCAAAGCTAGCTGTAGCTTCTCTTCACACTCCAGGGTAGGTGCAATTGGGCTGGTGGACCTCGAGCTTTGGGAGATGGGACCTGGAGGATCCCTAGGGCATAAGGCTTCCTCTGAGTTATCTAACCCATCCCTAGAATGAAGTATGGAATCTACAATCCCTCACCATGAGATTTGTGGTGGACATTGCATATCTGCACATTGGGTGTGATTTTTGCCTTGAAATGACACAGCAAATTGAAGCCAAAGGCTTCGGACCTGACAGTGTTTGTATTTTCAGACTCTGGAAAAAAGAGAGAAGCCAGAAGATTAAAAAGTAAACAGTGCTGTCAGGAGCACACGTGCTGATGCTGATTCCTCATGGGAATATGTAGCTGGAAGTCTATTGCAAGCTGTAGGGGCTGCGCCACGTGGCTGGGCTAATGCTGCTCTTGGCAGGCACTGCTCCACTTTTGCTCATGTTGCTGCTATTCAGGGTTTGTACTTCGGGCTGTCTCAGCTACGTGACAGTCAGATGTCTAAGAGGGCCGTGGAATAACATCCACACACAGCCAGGTGATGTATCCATCCACCGCCGACTTTTCCAGACACATTGTCCTGCCACTGGAAATCTTAGTAAAAAAAAAAAAAAACAGGAAGAAACATTTCATGAAGCAATTGAGATTGGGGTGGCCCAACCTAGGCAGGGAATGGCTATAACGGGTGAACAGCAAAATGAGTGTAAGAAAATGGAAAAGTAAAAATACACAAAAATAAATAAAATGGGGATAGACGCTCCAGATGGGAATCATCCCATTTTTAAGCAAGAAAGCAGAAAAGCACAATGCTGTGAGGTAGAAACCAAAAGATCCAAGCACTGCAGTTATTAACAAACTGTGAGGGCCTGCACCTGTAGAAAACATTGGCATAGGTAAAAGCTACGATGAGAGTTAACTACCATTTTGATGGGATTTAGGACCATCAGGAAAACAGAGTTCAAGGCACATTCTTATATTGACAGAGGAAGGCACATTCTTATATTGACAGAGGAAGGCTATTAGTGACATAAGCTAATGTTTACTTATGTGCCATCTCTCATGCTTAGTTATGTTCCCTCCCCATCAACTTCCAATAAATCAAGTAAATATATCCTCATATCCTCATGTGGGCATTTCCCAGGGCTTCCAAGCCCCTGACCATATTCAACCTCCTACTTGAAAAGCACCAAAAACCATCTGTTTTTTTTTTTCTATGAATTCTGAGTTTGAATTCATATGTAAGTCATGTATCATGTCAATACATCAAGTATTTTGCTGAGAAGAAACCATAACAAGTTTTCTGCTCCAAGCTTGTGCTCCTGCAATTCTGCCCTGAATTGATTTTCAGGTATATGGGCAAACCCATATTCCTGAAACATATGGGCAATATGGGCAAACACAGGATTTTCAGGTATGTGGCAAGCTACATACATATATCTCCTATATTTTATCAATAGTGTTTGCCATAATGTAATAAAAAATGGAATAGGTGCTGCATATGCTTGTTTGACATTCAGTGAGTTTAAGGTATATACTAAATACTTACTCTACAGAGCTAAATATTTACCCTTCAAGACATAATTTATCCAATTAGCTTGACATTTAGTTATGTTTTTTGATAAGTAAATTGAATCCCAACCAGAAGTGTGAGAAACTTCCAAAACATTTCTCCAAAGACATATCAGAGGAATCATGTACAGTGAAATACATTACAAGGAAAATACTCCAGGGACTGAGTGCCAGTCTGCTCTGTTTTCCAACACAAGACATAATTTTTAGGACTTTAAACATTGGTGTGAGAAGGAGGATATTTCTACCAAAGAAGCCTAAGGCACTGATGTGTCTATCTGTAATCTTGTTTTAAAAATAGAAGAAAAAAAAGGAAAAGACAAAATCCCAAGGAGCTCAAATGGAGCTCGAATGGAACAAACTTATATTTATTACCTGTCTTGAACCTGGTAACAAGCTGCCAAATACTCAGTGTCCAAAGGGTCACGGTCACTGCACAACAGGTGAGCCCAACCAGTGTCCTTCTGTCCCAGCGGAGCAAAGACATGTTGTGGGGCACACAGAGTCTTCTCTATCATAAAATGGATTTATACCTCAATATCCTTGTGATGGATAAGCCATTAACTACCTGTCTGCTGCTAGAACTTTAACCTCTTCAGCTCCTTTAAAAAGAAAAGAAGTTTCACTAGAGAAGTTCACAATAATTTCTGTGTTTTTTTCCATCTGATGAAACATTCTTCTTTTCAAAGCATTAAGTCTCATGTCTCCTGTGTGCTACACGGCAATGCTGCAGAGCAGAGCCCTGGCTACATTAATACTCAAAACCTGACCAGGACCTGAGCCCATTCTCTGAGTACAGCATGGCTCATGGTCATGACATTTGCCTCCCTTCCAAGTGGGGTACCCCATATATATTGTATATATTGGATCTACTCTATATACTGCAGCAGTGAGGACAGGAAGGGGAAGAAGAAAGAGGCTGTGGAAGATTGAGAGCCAAGTCTCCTATGCAGTGCAAGATAGTAATAACCTGGAGAGCACTGACAGTACATGGAATAAATAACTTTATTAGAACAGGCCTAGATTAGGTTCTTGACACCTACTCTCAGAGCAGGGTGTGGGATTTCCTCTCTATGTAATACGGGCAGGCAAAGCAAAGCGGGAGGCAGGGAGAGACCAAGGTTTGGGTGAAACCCGCTGTGCTCCTGGTTGAAGAGTGTCCTTTCTGTCCGTCTCTGCCATGGTTTGGCCACCCAGCAGGATGCTGCTACAGCTGGGGACAAAAGCCATGTCTTCAGGAGCCCGAGACATTTGCTTCGTCCAGAGAGGATCGGGGGACAGAATGACGGGAGGAAAGAGAAAATAGATAAAAGACACAGGTAAAATATGAAGCAGAAAGGAAAGTTGTAACTCTAGATTTCTCTCGAAGGCAGTATTTTCTTTCGCATGCTAACATGTCTCCATGTCTCCTTCTGACAAACTAAAGAACTAGGAATTAATTTTGCATTCAAGATCAAGAGAGACAAAATCAGAGATATTTAAAGAACTAACTAGAATAAAGACTTTTTCTTTTTTGGCAATCACAGATGTGTGAACCTCCTGTGTCTTAGCAGGACCAATACCTTGCCTTTGTGTAGTGTTCTCCACTGGTAACTCCTAGCAAGGAAAAATGTGCATTCGGCTTTTGCAATTATAGAAACATTTCTATTCCCAGTGTAGACTCAAAAATCTGAAGCGATCTGTGAACAACATACGGAAACCCACAGCGAAAAAAAAAGGCTCAGGTCTTTCGAGCTGTAGCACCCAGCGAGGTGCTGCTGTTTCTTTAACCTATTACAGAACATTAACACTATTTTTTTTTCTCTTCTCAAAAAAAAAAAAAAAATCTGAGGCAGATAAAGCGGCCCATTAGTGTCCTTGGTGGACACCTGGGAAACAGACTTTGATCTCTAAATCACAAAATCAATACTGAAAGTACCAAGTATCTAATTAGTAGCAAGCAAGACACTCTGCTCTAAGGAAATGCAACAATAATTAAGACCTAAGCATTTACAAATGGGGCCGCTAAAACTGTTAATACGCTGCAGCAGAGCAGCAGCCACATCCTGCTGGAGAGCAGCTTTGCCTCCTTGCCCTAGTTATCAGGGAGGGTTAGTGCCCTGCACGTTTTAATTGCTCTGAAGCCTGTTGAGATAAGTGATTAAATATTTGACATTCCAGGATTAGAAGAGGTAGGAGTTTAAAACCGGATCTACACGACATTCAGGAAGACACAGCAACCAGGGAGATGGACGTTCATGGCAATGCAGCACTTGGTCTTACACATGGGGAAACTGAGTCACAGTCCAGTTTAGCAACATTACGTTGAGCAATGCCCAACACAGCACCAAGTCTGACTACGGGGGTGAATTAGAAGCATAACCAAGTTCTGAATCACAGGTCTAATTTTTCCAGTGTCCTCTCCTAGTAGGAAAGCTGCTAGCTAGTAGCAGTGAATATGTTCTTGCATTACTTTATATATAAAATACTGTGATTCCCAAACCTCGGGTTGTGGTCCCTGGAGTGCAAATAGAAGAGTGTTTGTAACCTGGGAAAGAGCGAAGGAAATAGGACTGTGAGTGACAAAAAATTAGGGATTTCTAAATTCACATGAATATATTGCACAAAACTTCAAGGGGCATAAGGAGACATATGGGAAAACCCAAACAAGTCAATTAGTATACAGCAAAGAACAGTATGTTTGTATTTATGAAACTATTAATCCCTATTTACACGATAAAGTTATCAAGCTGAAAGCAAACCTCATTACTTGTAAAGCTGTATGTGCAGCACAGCTGTGGGGAAGCAAAACGATTCTTGAGTGACTAAATATGTTTCTTCAGCTTTTCTCCATTTCTCTTGAGCCATAATTGGAGCCAGATGTTTCTCATTTCCTTTCTGTTTTGTTTTCAAGCCTGAATAAGATGCACTGCCAGCAGTAAACACCATCTCTGAGATTACTTCATCTGTCAAATGCATCTGGCTGAGCTGGAGTTACTAACAAGTAAAATCCCAGAAAAGTGAGGCGAGTCTTGCTGGAATTTTACTGTCATTCAATTCTGGAGGAGGAAATCTGCGTGATGGTTTATGGGACTGCCACAAGGGGCCAGAATAATCCCAAAGAGTGTATTTGTCAGCCTTGTGTCTGTTAAATAGTGCTATAGCTGGACTGGAACTTTTTAGGCAGTAAAGACAGCTTCTCCTCTCTTCAATCCTTTAGTCCTAGGAGTGACTTCTAGTTGCTATTGCTGTTCTGTTGTGTAGATTGTATTTAGAGAAGCAGCCTCTTCCATAACCATTCCTGCTCCAATTACATGCCTCATTGTGACCTTGAGAGACTTGACCTCTTTGGTACCACTATTCCTTATAGAGTATTTTGAGGTGAAAAAGTAGCCCTTAATGCAACAGCTCTTTTTCTGAATCAAACTCCAAAATACACAGTAGCACTAAGTTTTCCAAATAGGTTTTTAAATGCATTTTCATTCTAAGAAGTATACTCAATATCTTAGAGATGCACGAATGTAACAATAACAATTTATTGAAGTTGTCAAAAATTACTGCTCTGAAAAAAAAAAAAAGCCAGAGATTGGTTATGCCTTATTGTGCAAATATTAGGCTTCTTTACTAACACATATTTTGAGCAAGTACATATTTGACCCAGAACGGATTTAGAAGGCAAACGCCCAGCAGTTTTCCAGTCCTCTGCTTTGCCCGCTAAGCAGATGTGCTGCCGATGCACAGTCCTTGGGAGACCTTGGATCAGGCTACTTTCCACTAGCACACAGGCCAAAGAACTTCAGGGGATTAATAAAAGCTACTGTTCTCTGCCTTTTCCTGACTTTTTTATGAGTACCTCCAAACCCAAGTGCTGTGCATGTCACCTGTCACTGGCTGATCCTTGCCATGAAACATGAGAGAAAAGGGCCACCCTGGCCACATGTTCGGGGCTAAGTGGCGCTAGCCCCAATCCCAGGGGATCCCAGGAAAACCTGAGTCCTTTTGGTTTTCTAATGGAAACTAGTTGATTCCCCAATTGATTTATTTAAAGCTAATTTTAGCTCTTTAGGATTTCTCACTGGATATTTTAAGTCCTCTGCAATTCTTTCAGATTTTGTGAACATAAAGATGATATAGGAAAGTAGTAAATCCTGACTTTCTCCTTCTTACTCAGTCCTGGAGAAATTTGAAAGTTTTGTTATGTACATGGAGGTACAAGTCACTCGAAGTTCTCTATAACTGAAAAAACAACACCTGAAAAATATGTAGCAGATAGTATCAAATTGATGGAATAATGAAAGAAAGACAGGAGACTATAATCTCCAATAAATAATAAATTTATCCACCAAACCATAGTTTGAAAGAAGCCAAAATTGCTTGTAAATTTTTACCAAATACAGTCTCCTAGTATTGATTTTTAAAAAGTGGTCCAAAATCTGCAGACAGAAAAACCCACCATTATAAACATTTTCCAAGTATTTTAGTTTCAGAATGCATTTTTCATCTTCTAACTGAAAAAGCTTTTTTCTTTTTCTCTTTAAAGGGAAAGGAAAGCAAAGTTAAATAGGTCTAAAGAATCCTAAATATCTTTATTGTCAAGCTTGCTCGAACAGAAGAATTCACAGTTCATACAGTTGTGTTCACCTGCTTTGCTGACTGCCCCATGGTCTATGGAACAGGAAAACAGACCCACATCTGACTGGCCTTTTGCTCCTAGCATTTGACTTTTGTGACTCTGTGAAAATCTACTGTCCAAGTCTCTAGGACAGCTATTTTTGTCTGTATTGTAGGTGACAGCACAAAAGAAATTTGCCAAGACAGAATTAGCCTTTCCTAAATCCCTGTCCCAACTAGTTCAATTCTCCAGGTTGGCCATAAGGGTAATATGTCTACCCTGCTTCACCCTGCCCCATCAATTATTACATTTTTCCCCTGAAAAATGACAGACATCTTAGATGAATAAACCATTTTTATTTAAATAAAATTACAGGCGTATCTTTTCTATTATTAACTACCATATATATATTTTTAAAGGCACCAATATTTAATAATAATTTAAATTTTCTTGAGAGCAGCTACCTTTTTCTGAGTGGCATTTGTAAACTCGTCAGACTTCCATCCACTCCTGAAATTCAAACCAAATCTGTTGCTAGTGGAATGACAAAGATCACAACTTTTTAACCACAATAGCTACTTTAGTGCTCTAGACCCCTCTTTCGAACAGTGCTTGAAAAGAATGAGTCAACCGTTCCACCTAACAAACGACCACTCCTTAAATGGATTGCTTCTCTTTTTTTTTCCTCTTTTTTATGCTAAAAAAATAGAGTAAGCTGAGAAACTCACCTTAATTTATACTCTGCATGTAGTGTAAACATTAAAAGTAAAATCTAGGAAATTGCTGTTTCTGTAAGTCGTCAGGATTTGTTTTGACCTATATTACTTGAAGCCTCAGAATACTCCAACACCTGCTCTTATATTGTTGCTTCTTTTAAGAAATAAGTCTTTGCCATTGAAATTCTTTGTAAGCCTCTTTGCCAGGCACCATAGCTGTAGCCGGCGACATGATCCTGACAGGTTTATTCTTCCAGTTCTGTGACAATCTGCAGGAGATTTGCCAAGAGGGGAGACAGGGAGATGCAGAGGATACCTCTCAGCAAGCTGAACCCTAACCAACTTCTCTCACAACAAAGCACAGACCCACAGCCACTGCTGGAATATTGCCAGCGTCAGAGTCACAAGGCTGAGAAGGTCATAGGAGGAACGCTGACAGGTAACCTCTTTTCTGGCCTTCAGGTTCTAGTACTGGCACTTTTTGTTTCTGAAAATAGCACTTTTCAAAAGGAGAATTTGATAAACACCCTCCAAATTCACTGCTCATTGAAGTTATTTAATCCATGTGGCTCACTTTGCTAACTTACTTTTGCTTATCAATACACATTTTTGTAATAATCCCCAAGTTCTACTAGATGTATAACTATCTACTTCACAGCACAGCATAAACTCTACATATCAAGTATTTTAATGGGTAAAAAACTCTGCCCTTTAAAAAAAGCATATAGAAAATAGTGATGTAAAACCAGGAGTTATACACAAATATAAGAATGTACTTAGGTGTAATAACACACCACATTTTGGCCAATATATCCCCAGTACTATTAACAGGCTAGCTTCTCAGAAAAGCAGTGGACATTCCTTCTGACTTATGCCAACAGAAAATCTGATTTTAATGGAACTGCACCAGTGAAACTCAAGTCTTAGATTTGCCAAGTGAAGGAGGTATCGTTCATCTCACAGCTTACACTGAGCACTGTAAAGCTGAAACGTAGAGCTGCAAAAATACCCAGACTGATACCTAACTCACAGGACTACCCTGAGACAGATTTTGTTTAAATTTACCAAAATGTCCAAGATCTTTCAGGGAAAGGTACTAAAGAAGATCAAATAATTGTTGAGAGCAATGTCAGCAATCTTTCCTTGGCTATGCATCTGCTGAGTCCCATTACACATTTCTACACAAATAAATATCTGGGAGTTGACTACTCTCACCTTCAGAATTAGGTTCATCAAGATAATCCCACATCTAGTTTCAAGTGTCACCTCATGACACATAGAAAAAGCTGAAGTGTTTTCAAAAATGACCAACTGAAGTCTTCTAAGAAGACCTCAAAATCAGCTACTTGAACATATTTTTCTCCTGTTTGAGTTATCCCCTTAGTTAAGAGATAAAGCACCTTACTACCTGTACAGTATTACACATATATGTTCCGAAAAGCAGTGAAGAAACTTGGATTGTTTCTGTTTACGACGAGCAAAGTATTCTCCTAAGATCTACTTCAGAATAAACTTCTCTTACTTTAGAAAGGCAGCAATAAACCTGACATTCTAAAACTTGAGCATTAACAGCACATAATAAACTGATAAACTGGTAGCATTTGTACAGAATTTATTGTCCTGTACCAGCGTATTCCCAAAAGCAATTAGAAGAAGAGAAGGCTTTCACAAGGGCTGCTCTGAAAGGGGGGAGCTACTTTTCCAACCACCTCGCTACTGATGGACATACAACCTGGCCCACTGCCATCAGCATCCCTGCCTGCTCCGTCCCCTGGATAACAGAGCATACGTGGTGCTGAACAATAAACGCTCCTATCCACAATTATCCAATACATTCCTATCCATAGGCTAATCCATGCCTTTGGAAAGATGCATTTGGAGCTAGAGCTTTATTTCCATGTCCACCTCATGGGGGCGGTGTGCTTATGTACAACATGATTTTTCTTTTTTCTTTTTTTTTTTTTTTTTTTTTTTTTTTTTTTTTTTTTTTTTTTTTTTTTTTTTTTTTTTTTTTTTTTGTGCTGTTCATATTGGAGCACATCCTAGTGTCACTGAATTCTACGGAGGAGGGAACCCTGTTTTTCACAGCATAGGACTTCAGTTTGTCTGTTCGGGGAAAAAAAAAAAAAAAAGCAAATACATTTTTAAAAGTTTTTAAAAGAAGTTACTATGAATGAAACATCTGCCCTCACACAGCTCATTTTGCACACTTGGGATTGGGAAAAGGGTGCAAATTTATCTCATCCTCCATTAAATTCAGTTCAGCCTTCCCTGATTATGTGCTGTGTGTCTCCCTGAATCCAGCTGAAAATTCACTAAATTCCACTAAAGGAAAGAAAATAGTCTTGGTAAATAAACTGCCTTTGTGGCAAGAGGCTGCTCCCCTGGACATACATCAGCCTTCCCCTTCTGGGGAAGAAGTCCCTCAGTTTGCCTGGAGGAAGCAGAACCAATTCATTGCCATTCAAACCCAAATAGTAGGGAAGAGGCAGGAACATCTAGGCACAAGATGAACAATTCCAGTCATTTTTAACTATTATACACCTCTTTGGTCCTCCTGTAGAAGTTTGGTAGTGTCTATATGAGCATGACCAAACTACATAATCTTCACAGAGATGCTGAATGGATCTGCAGTGAGTAGCTCTTTCCATTTAACACGAAGCTACAAGAAAAGACACCAATGTGTTGGAAGAGGCACCTATAAGACTATCACTTTCTGTGTGGTTCTACTTTTTTCAAGGTGTGCACAGGAAATTGCAGTTCAGCAAAAGCACTTCCTTGGACATCTTAATTATTTCATTTATCAGTTCCTTAAAAAGCAGAAGAAAACCATTTTACTTGTCTGTTAATGAGTCTAACTCACAGACTTGGTAACGTCACCTCATCCAGTCCAAGTCTGTCTAATATTAATCTGTTTTTCCATTGACATACATGGTGAGCAAGGTATTGGAATCACCACACACCAAGCTTAACTTCTGCAAATAAAAATCTAACTGTGCAGATCTATACAGTACTCCCAAGGATGATATTTGCATAGCAAGTTGTATAAAGGATGAATAAGATGGTAAACAAGCCTAGAAATGAGGTAACAAATAGCCTAATAGCAGAGTGGGCAAAGTGGTAAAGTCCCCTTCATACTAAATTTCATCTTCGGACTCCTGATCCCGTTCAGATGTTTTCAGTAACCCCAGCTCCATGGATTGGGACTGTTTAACCTTTGAACGAACTGCCCTGGGAAAAAGAAAAACAAACAAAAAAGAGATGTATCAGAAACCAGGTGGTGACTTAAAGGCAGATCTGGCAAGCTGACCTGGTAATAACCTCTTTAACTCCTGTATCTCATCAGGTAGTTAGAACGATTCATTTACAAAGAAAAGTCTTCCATTTATGAAGAACTAAACATGGCCAAAGCCTCATTAAGCAGGATATGAGAATGGTGAGGGTAAGGAATCAAGGTGAGAATCAAGGTAAGCACTGTGCATGAAGGCTTGGTAAGATCCTTCCACAAGAAAGTGATGGCCTTTGGGAGAGTCAGGTTCACTTTCCTAATGCAGTCAACTCTATAACACTAAGTGACATAGAAAATGTCTTTATTTTTAGAAATAAAGAGATGAAACTGACTAGTGAAAAAAACAAAGGTATGATCAAGGGAAAGTAGCAACCACAAAGTCTCCAAGTTCAAAGCTAAGTGGGGAAAACTGATGACTAAGTCACTTGGAATTGGTATAGACAAACACAGGAAGAAAATATGCTGTAGGAAAAAGAGCTCTACTACTTCTAAAAATTTTTAGGCAATTACAGATGTGAGAGACTATCAAAAGAGCTGATTTTATGTGCAAAGCATTATGTTGTCAGAGAGGTACTTTATGTATGTTATTTCCTCCTTCTACTGAAACCGTGAGCCACATTGTGTTCACTAACCAGCAACATCTATTTTTATTTTGTCTTGCAAGACAGTAAATCTTTTTGTGAAACACTTGTGATTTGTCAGTAAAATCTTTCTGCAAGAAAATCCCCAGCAGATTAAACAGAGAGGTCTCCAAAGTTTTAGTGTTTCAGGTAACTCACCAGCTGACGATTGTATAATTCACTGCAAGGATAAGAAAAGCAAAAGCATAATGCCAGCAGTAGCACATTGTCAGGAACATCATGTTAGTATGATCCATTTGATTCCATTCTGGGCTCCCATTTGGAGGATAAAGAACAAAGCCAATCTGTAATAAAATAAAAGAAACCATCAACTGACATTTATCTGGTACCACAGCATGTGCTTATGTCTGCAATTACCATTGAAAAAAGTTTTGAAAGGGTCACACTCAGATGTGATGGACAGTTTTCATGCAGTACTGCAGTAATGTCTTTGAAGATACAGAGCCAACTCCAGAGGCCTTCTGCTTTTGCTCAATAAATTATCAAACTGATCCAGCAAGTCCTTCGGTGATCAGAACTGTATCACTTGTATTGATAAGGAGACGGGCTCATATTCTGAACTGCAGACACGTCACCAACAAGAAAACCTGCCCAGCTGCTCATGAAGACTCTCTTTTTCCCAGGAGTGCCTAGGAATATGTTACGTAGCTTGTAAGACCAACAAATCAGTAAAAAAGGCAAAAAAACAAGTTAGTTAAAAAGGCAAGCCCTAGCTATTTCTTCTGTCCAATCCAGGGAAAAGATCCAGTTTTGAAATTATATAAAAATGTAGCTTGCCTGCTCAAGGCTATTTACTGGTGTGAAGCACAATGTTGGTTTGGTTTTCTAGAGCTAGGAAAGATGAAACTCATGCTATGAGCTTCAGTACAAGCCAGGCAGCCAGGAACCAGCACAGCAGTTCAGGGCTCTGACTAGGTAAGCATCAGGCTAACACTCTTCAAAGCAATTTTGTTGAGAATTTTGGAGCTGGACATAGGAGGAGAGGAAGAAGGAAGGGAGGAGTGCACTTTGCATTTACATGCAGAGAATTCAGTGAATGAAAGCATTGATGAGGCAGAAAAAAAGCCCCTTCACCTTTTACAAATTTGCCAGTATGTGGTTTTCAGTCACATGTACAGTCAAAGTCTAATGGAGATGTGAAAAAGGCTACACTCAGGTCGGTTGTATTTTTAGCTCTTCAATTTTTACTTCAAAACATAAAACCCACCTTGTTTCTGGAGTAACTTGACTATTTTGGAGTCAAGAAAGGAATTGCTCATTTTAAAATTAGACTAGACAGACAATGGAGAATAAATTATTGCATTTAACTCCTCTATTGTAAAGCTTCTTGAGTCACCACAGAAAAGTTTGCAAACAAGAAAACAAAACACTAAGTGCTGCAGCACCAAATTCTTTACAGAAAAAGAAACCCCGCAGTTTAGGAGGTCTGTCATCTTGCCAGAGCAAGTATTTAAATATTTGATTTGGGGCTGAGTGTCCAGTTCTCCTAAGGAACAGCAAACGTTTTTATTCATCACGTCTGGCCAGCATATGAAAAAGGGAAGCCCGTCTAGACATGCCGGAAAGAAAAATCACTGGAGTGACCTCAGTTCTCCACTAGAAGATCAAACATAGTTATGAATACTCCTATTTCTTTGTTACAAGACAGCATCAACCCATTAAATTCTCTGTCTTGTTCTAACAGTAATGAATGGATTGCTATCAAATATCCATCGCATTAATCAAATAGAATCACAAATAAACTAAGGCATGACAGCTACATTTTGATGAGTTCTTTCTCATCTCAGATGAGTCACATCTCAGAAATATTGAGGTTTAGACTGTTGTTTCTTCTGCTCAAATGCCAGAACACTGGAAAACCAGGAACCTTTGCACCACCCAATGTCTTGGTGGCACTCAGGAGCTTGAATAGCTCTTAAATATGGTTTTAGAAAGAGGAAACATACCACCAGTTCAGCACATTAAAGATAGTTTCCACCTTATTTCCTCTTTGTGGCAATGCCAATGAGTTGTTTGCCTCGATTTTCCTGCAATCTGCTAGCATTTGCTCACTACTGCCACTGCTGTAAAGAATACCATATATATATATATATATATATAAAGAATACTGCTGTAAAGAATACTATATATATATGTATAGGGTACTGTTAAATCTCTGCCTTTTAGCTTGCAAGTTTTGAACAGAATGGTGCAGAGATCAAAGGGAATATTGAATGATTATAGCAATGGAGAGCTTAGCCACCAAACCACCTTAGCTTTTATACTGATTCAGATAAAAGACAGTAGAAGTAAAATGACCTCAGCTATAAGATGCACATGATTAATGCTTTTATCTCTTTGAAGGGGTATTAAGAGTCAGTTGTTATCTGTGAGTCCTTTAAGATCTGTGTTGAAAAGCATTCTGTATCACCTGTGAAACATCTGCAAAGAGACAAATGACTAACAGTGGTAAAGGGAGAGACCACTAAGGCAACAAAGGGACCCACCTGCCAGAGCCAGCTACCTTGCAATATGCAGAGGCTGGTACGGAGCATCTCTAGTACAATGCTGCCACGGAAGAAAACTTCCAGGAATATACAAACAGCTCCTCCAAAGATAGCAAATAACAATAACTGATGAACATGGACATCCAGCATGGCTCTCCCATGAAGGTGGTAACAGAAGAGAAAACCTGAAATAACATGATCAGATTAAGCGTCATTTTTTTAAGACTGGTACCTCCACATTTCATCTCTCGAGTTTAGAGAGGAACAAGATATGGGAAGGTATAATCCCTTATTTAAAAGACACAATTACACAAGGTTTCATGCATCTGTCTCTGGAGTGTGACAAGAGGAAGGCTCTGAGACATACTGTGCATACAGGAAGTGTAAATGGAATATGTCACATCTTCCAACATGCAGTTCTCATGCAGACAAAGGTACCCAGAGTGGCTTTCAGATAACATCTTGGCTACCATATCAGTACATAAGTTGCAGTAAATGCCTCAGACACTGGGCACTGACTCAAAATGCACTTGGGCTGCTGCTCACTGAATTTCTGGTGCTATCTGAGCCAGTTAGGAAAGCACAGGTACACCTGTGCACAGGTACACCCGTGCATGGGTACATCTGTGCAGTGCATAACCATGTTCCTAGGCAGAACCACAGGCAAATCCTAACATTTTAAGGAGGGCCTAGATTAATTTTTAAAAGCATTTTGGGGAGTTAAATGCTCAACTCCGACATAAACACAGGCATTCAGCCTCTAAGGCTGCTTTGAGAATCTCAGCCAAAAGACTTATTCCTCTAGGTACAAATAAACCCAGCGAGCTTCATGGTCATCTTTGCACAGAGAGATGAACTCACCTTCAATAAAAACTGCTAAGGAAAGCACCATTCGGTCCATGGCCACTGGCAAGGCGTTTGTCCCGTGAGCCACGATGTCAACCAGCCCTGAAATGCCGTAGAAGAGATACATGGTGGCGTGCTGCCAGTTCATCAAGTGATCCCAGTGTTGCTCCTCGTAATTGTACAACTTCAGGTGAGGTCCATCAGGAACAAACTGCTCAGCCACCATTCCTGCAGGTGAAACGGGACCCATTACTGCTTGTCCTGCTGCTAAAGACATGAGCTGACAATCAGTATTTACACAAGCAGTTCACACAAGCATTTACACAAGTTTAGAGACTACAGTGTATCCCAAAGCAGAATAATGCTGGTCACTCTGGACTTGAGTGTAGTTTCTTGAGGACTGCTCTGGGTCACTGCCATGTTTGCTCCCCTCTTCCCACCTCTGCCATTCCCAATAAAGTTTTTAATATGTTGCACAAACTCAAGTGAATTGAAAAGGAACAGAGGCCTGAGAGATATTAAATTTCTATAAATTTGAAAGAAAATAGGCAGTGGCTACAGGAGAGATTAAGTGAATTTCTGTTCTGAGGGAAAAGCCATGGAGCATATATTAAATACCGCATAATGCAGAAAGGAGAAAGCCACAGGAAACCAGGCTTCAGTTCCACTGCTGGCAGAACTATTTGCATCTTAGTTTCCAGCAGTAAAAATGGAGACAGCTATTTTATGCCTTCTTTATTTTTTTTTCTTTTTTTTCCTTTTTCTTTTTTTTTTTCCTTAAATAGCTGCTATTGTGGCAATCTGCTGACTAAATTTTTTCAGCTGTCTTTTCCAGTGGTTTAAACATGACTTTAACACAAGCTACATTCCCCAAAATAAAGACTTACTGATTCAGTCCCCTGCAATATATAGGCTGGCGCAGCTGAAACTGTTAATTCCAAGGGAAACTTTCCTGTAAAACCGTAAAAGGAAATTCCTTCACTGTGCACACTTCTTAAAGGTCCCGTGAGGATATGCAAAGAGTTAATATTTGAACTGCTGCTTTACCGCTTCCCTTACCTTGGCCCCTTGTTGTGTTGCTAACAAAATACAGTACTCCAGAAAAGGGGAAGCTGCTTTTAATGCTCTATTTGATCAAGGAAGCTTGTGCTTAAAATACATTATGTTTTTAAGATATAAAAGTTAATTATATTGTTTAGCATAGGGTGTGCCAATATCCCTCTACATAAGTAGATATGCTGAAGAAAAAACACAGTGTTTTTCCACCTTTATTTCAAGTTTTCCTTACACAGAAAACAACAGTTTTTCCTCCTGCTGCTGCTTTGAATGTTCTCATCAGGCTTTTCAGCCTACATTTTTCAACTAGAACTGAAATCACCATATATTAAAATAATAGCTATTTGTTTTCTTCAGAGTGAAATCGAAAACACTGGAACTGAGTTTTAGATGTCCAACTACCTCCAGACACTCACTCAGAGATTTGTAAGTGAAACAACTTCCCCTACACTTCAGAATAAGTGGAATGAATCAGGTTTTGGTAATTTTAAAGACGATCAAACAATACACTGTACACAAAATAGCACCTAATTGCTGATATATCTTAATTGATACAACTCCCAGGGAAGGAAAAGTAGGAAGATTTTGGCACAAGGTAATGGGTAAGATCGGCAGCATGATTAGACACCAGGGAATTGTGAGCATTTGGAAAAGAGTAGAGAGATCAAATATTATCTTCATGTTGAAAGCTATTTCAACTTGAGGTCCATGTGTGCTGATCTCCCACAGTCCTCTCTCGCTTACTCCATAATTTGCTAATATACACCACTCTGGGATTTGAAAGAGGAAGGAGGCATTTCCAAGCAACTGTCTAGCTCTCTAAACCATCTCCTTGAGTTTATATCCAAGCCACTCCTTAGCAGGGTGCAAAATCATCACCCTCTTTGTAACAATTCTGCAGCAATAAGATCTGAAGTTCAGAGTTTTCTTGAGAATATTTCCATTTTTGAGTGCTGTTAATAAAAAAAAGCATCTGCATTTACGTATTTTATCAATAATTCAATGGAGATTACACATATATGAAACCAGGAGGCCCTCTGAAACCATTCAGGGCAGTGGGCTGAGTTTGTTAAGACTCAAAATAGCCCAACAATGTCCCTGCTGTCTGGAGCTAACAGTTTGCATGTGAGAGCCCCGCAGCCAAATAACCCATCTCCCTCCCTCCCCCAAGTAGCGCATGGGGCAGGAATGTTCAAATGGAACATCTGCAAGGCAGCAAGGAAGCATAAAGAGGCTCCAAAAGTTTGTAAATAAGCTCCATGCTATACATGGAGACTGTGTTCAAATTCTAAGTACATAATTAACAATGGTAGCATCAGTAGTTCTTAGATAAGTGTTTAAAGGTCAAGGGGAATTAAGTTTGGCCTCCATGTCCACATAGATCTCCCCCCAGTTCTGTTTATTGAGCCCAACAGCTTGTATCCATCTGAAGCATTGCTTCAGAACAGCATCCTCTCTTGAACTGAAGACAGAAAAAATGGGGAAATATCACTGTGTTTGTAACACTATGCGTTTTGCAACACTAATTAAAAAAGTATCAGAACTGGATGCATTTTAGCAGAGAACAAACCTAGGGAAAAAAAAAAAAAAAAAATAAAGTATCAGAACTGGATGCATTTTAGCAGAGAACAAACCTAGGGAAAAAAAAAAAAAAGTATGAGAAAGCACATCACTTAGCATGTGTATTATTTTCCACGAGACTTACTTGTCTAACTTACCAATCAGGGCAAAGGCAGCTTTGATGATCCCCTCAACAAATTCCAGGCGCTGAAATCCTGCCCTGGAACCAAGGTAGCAGGCGCTCTTGTTTTTTCGACACAGATACTTCAGTGGATACTTCACTGACCACCACAAGCCAAAAAGAAGGAAAAAGCTTCCAGGAAGGGCATGACCTTTGAAATTGCCCATGGTTTTCTGCTACACAATAACCTGAAGAAAAATGAAAAAAAAAAAAAATGCAGGCTTATTACTGGAATGGTGGTAGGATTTTACCAGACATAATCCAAAAGTCTCATCCTGCATAGATCAAAAGAGCGTAACTGATCTAAGGCCTCACATTTAGTTACAGTCAAGGAGATCTGGGGTATTTATTTTCTGTTCAAATGCTGTTCAAAACCCCCAGCTGCTCTCCCAAAGTTTGCAGAACATGAGTAAGTCGCCCAACTGCAAAACAGTCGACCTGAAAGGCAAAGCTTGCAGCTCACAAGGTAAAGAAAACGGCATAGCACACTCTGTCATGCTATTGAAATTACTAGCAGAAGAGAAAACACTCAAAACTGAGTTTCTGCCTTCAGAATGTTACAGGTTTCTTTGCATGGCAATAGCAGATTCAACATAAAAAATAATGGTGGATAGATGCAACAGGCATTAGCTGCCACTGACTGGCACTAATAAACCAAATCATCAATCCAGATACCTCAGTGCAGTTTATCAACACCCAGTAATTCTCAATATTTATAGGTGAAGTATGAACCTGCGAGTAGAGGCCTATCATCCCCATTTTATACCTAAGTGCAGTGATATGATTATTACTTGGTCAGTGTGATACAGTCATACAGTAACAGCAGTGGCTGATCATGCAGTCCTCAGCCTGCAACTCCCAGCTTCCAGGAGAGTCAAGTCAGCTCCTATAGCTTCTTCATCAAAACTTTAAAATAGTACTATTATTTGATTGCAGTTTTTCTTTAAGCTAGTAATAAATCTAGGTATTGTGCATCATGACCCAAAGCATATAAAATTTTTGCACAGATGCAAGATATATGCACAGATATAAGATTTTTGCACCATACATAATCAAAGACAACCACTTGGGAAGCATCAGCAGTCTGTACTTTCTGCTGTTACTAGCGCTGGCTTAAAAACCCAGTCCCCACAGTCTACTGGAGCCATTGGGTAATTAACAGAGTATGAAGGCTCCAATACATTTTTCTTTTGAGTAAGCGTTTCCTAAGATGAGCTCCGCACAAGAAGTTTTAATCTGTGGTTTGTGGGCCATGGAGTACTTGCAGATGGTGCACGTAGTGCTGGCTGGTCACATCCTGCTTAGCCCTCTCCTGCTCCTGCAGGCTGGATGCCACTGAAAGCTCCTGCTGGTTTTCTTTAGAGAGAAACTCTTCCACATACACAAATTCTAAAGTTGCCAGAAGATTCTTCCCCAATTGCATGAGGAAAGGTGACCAACACAGCCACAAAGAAAAAAATGAAAAATGACTGTTTGCCAAGTGAAAAAAAAGGAAGGATTTAAGGGCTCAGGCTGATGTAGATGCAGCTGTTGCAGTGGTTCCTGCCCCCAGCTGTTCGTCCTCTTCATCAGTCTTAACTGGTATTGCCAATGCTTTTATCTATGTATTCAAGACTGAAAAAGGACTGTGAGGTTAATGGCACTCAGCCTGAGGAAGGGTGGCAACCCCTGGCTGAAAACTTGTGCTGGAGCCCTGGGAAAGGGGCACTACCAGCCTCAGGGGGCCACCAGGTCTACCTGCCCACCTTCATTCACACATCTCTGCTCAAAATGGCTTGGCTAACAACTTGTAGCACGGACAACATGTTAAGGGTTAGGCAAAGGGTGTGAGGAAAAAAAAAAAAAGCAAGTCCAGTTGAGTTTATACCTGAATGCTTTGTTTGCTGCTTGCAAGTAGGGAATGCCAGAGCAGTCTGCAGGGCAAGCTGGTTCCCAGATGTGTGGTTTGGGGACTCAGACCCACACATCATGCTTGCCCTAAGCTGTAACTTGAACAACTTGCATCATTTTAACACACCTTTACTTTAAGGATTTTGGTTAGTTTGTAGATCACTGCCAGGAATCACTAGGCCCTCACTTGTGCCAGAAAAGGGCAATGCTGTTAGGAGCTGAAGTCTGGGCCTCCTGAAGGTGCTTGGCCTTCAGACTTTGAAATGCTTCATGTGTTTTGATAGCCGTAACTTCAGTTTCTTCTAAAACCCGCTGGCCCAACTGGCACAACTGTCTTTTTAGAGATATGTTAATTTTGTCCTCCTTTGAATTTCCAATAGGAGAGGGGAGTAGAGAGAGAGGCCTTTCCTACTCTGTGTTTGATCTCAGTGAGCACCATTCATTGGAAAGACTTGATTCATTAGACAGTTTGCCGTTCACCACAGGTGCATGGCACTCCAGCTGAAAAGACTTACCCTCTACTGCACATCAAAGCAAGATGCTAGATTAAAGAGGTAAATCAAGGCCATGGCAAGCTACCTCAAGAAAGAGACTAGAATTGCACTTAGATTTTAGTCAAAGATGGAGGTGATTTTGCAATTTGTAGTATACAGCATATGAAACTTCAAAAGTAAATCTCAGTGTGTCAGGTCGCATGCAGGTTATTTAGGTGGGCAATACTGCAAATGTTTTCTGCCCTAAATCGTCAAGGTGATCCATCAAGATACTCTGTTTGAACTACTGTTCCTCTTGCAAAACAAGAGGGAAAATAAAAAGGAAAAGAATGCTGCAACTGCTCTTGCATACACAACATAAGCAGAGAAGCAGAAAAAAAAATGGACATTCTTTCACTGTAAGTGATGCGATCAAGTGCTGCTAGTTTGAGGCAGAGCAAACTTTAGCTTAAGCCTGGACAAAAATCACAGAATCACAGAGCGGTTGAGGTTGGGAGGGACCTCTACAGATCATCTAGTCCAGCCCCCTGCTCCAGCAGGGACACCCAGAGCACGGGGCACAGGGCGGCATCCAGGCGGGTTTGGAAGAGCCTCAGAAGAGGAGACTCCGCGGGCAGCCTGTGCCAGGGCTCTGGCACCCTCACAGTGAAGAATTTGCATGCTTTCCTGGGAAACCCCCACCATCTCCTCCAGTGTCGCACTGCGGCAGAGACCCCAAAGCTCTGCACGCTCTGACGACCTGAGAGGAGGCTGAAGTGAGGCCGGGGTCGGTCTCTTCTCCAGAATAACTGCCGATGGGACAGGAGGAAATGGCCTCAAGCTGCCCCAGGGCAGCTTCAGGTTAGAGATCAGGAGAAAATGCTGCGTGGAAAGAGCGGGGAAGCCTTGGAACAGTCTGTGCAGGGAAGAGGCACTGTCCCTGTCCCTGGCAGTGTTCAGGAAACGTGCAGAGGAGGCACTTGGGGACATGGTTTGGGAGGGATAGTGTTGAGGGCCTTACAGTTGGGCTCAATGATCTTGAAGGTCTTTTCCAACCACGATGATTCTGTGACTGTGTGCTTGGAACAGGCCGCCCATGGAAGTGGTGGAGTCCCCGTCCCTGGCGGCGTTCAGGAAACGTGCAGAGGAGGCGCTTCGGGACATGGCTTAGCGCGGTGGGGATGGGTCTGCGGTTGGACTCGGTGATCCTCAAGCTCTTTCCCAACCATTACGACTCTGTGCTTTTATTTCCGTGAGGCTGGAGGGGGGCGGCTGCCCGCCCGCCGCTCTCTGCCGGGTCTGCTGGGTCCGTTAGGACCAGTGGAGTCCGGTTTCTGCCGTGAGCCCAGGGCGCCATTTTAGTTCACACAGCCCCTGCCAAAGCCGGCCCTGAGCGGCACTGTGGGGCGCCCCACTGCCCCCATGGGGCTCCCCACTGCCCCATGGGGCTCCCCAGAGCTCCTCGCCGCGCCAGGAGGCTGCTGCTCTGCTCCCTCTGCTGCCCTCCGTCTTTCCCCCATGAACCCACCTTTGCTTGGCCCTGCGGATGGGCCCTGCGGATGGGCCCTGCACCCCGGGCCCGGGCACTGGGGAGCTGCGTCCCGCGGGACGGGGCGAGCTGGAGAAGTACTGCCTGGGCAAGGAGACAAAAAGCTGGGGAAGGCTGACAGTGACAACAGGAACACCGCTCCACACTGGTCACGGGTGTTAAACCCGAGGTAGGGCTTCTGCATCTGACTAGTATGAGGAATGGGCATTACTTTCAGCTGCCTGAAAATGCAAGGTGGCTTTTTTTTCCTTATGTATATATTTCTAGTGGAATACACAGCAGAAAGCCCTGCAGGGTTCAGCTTTCTCCCGCACTCAGCAAGCTTGATGGTTCTGCTAAGGCGTCTTGACACACGCAGACACACACTTTGCTGACCATGTACCGGGTGCCGGCTGCAGCCCGAAGATGCCGTGGGTAACAACAGCGCCTCACTAGCCGCCAGCCATCCTTCCTCCTGCTCATTCAGGCCGTCCCATAGCTTGCCGACCGCTTTTCAAAGAACCAAATTAATCTAAATTAATTTCCTTTTCTCACTTCAGGAAAACGTTGGAGGCTGAGGCAGCCCCCCCTGTACTGGCTCGGGATGCACGCGGTCGTTCAGTCAGAGCTAGCAGGGTAGCACATAGCTCCCCTGCCAGGCACATACTTCTGCCACATCAGTATGCCTGGTAATTTCCTGTGTTTATCAAGCCCTGGAGGATGGAAAACAGGACAGTCAACCAGAAGCATTTTTTTTTTTTCCACAAATGATAAAAGTTACGAGGTCACAAACTCACTCTTCTGCAATGCATGAGCTTCCGCTGCAGAACTGTCATCCAGAACTTTCTAACAGAGGATAAAACTTAAGAGTAAATATTTGCAAAGTTCCGGCAGTGGTAAAAACAAAACTACACTTTTCTCCTATATGATTATTTTTTTCCTATATAATTAAATTAGGAATTGACAGTGCTGAATATGTAGTATTTGCTACAAAACCTAACACTCCCAGTAATCTGTCATCATGCCGGTTAGAATAATGTGCGCAGTTAAGAGGAGGAAATAACACATTTGTACACGCTTCCTTATCAGTGTACAGACTGTGATCCTACCGCTTCTACTGAAAACTGAAATCCAGTTAAGTCCCATGCATCTGAGATAAAGTCGCAGACAAGTTTACCAAAGGTTCACATTTGCACTTAAAGATATATTCACAATTGAAGTGTATTTTACGCCACAGTCATGGAATTGTAAACATCATGGAGACCAAGGCTGACCAGAGAAAAACAGTATTTTAAGTAACTGCTTTGTTCACAAAATGCAATACTGAACTCATGTCAACTACATTCCCATGAGCTTGAGCAACTACAGCCCTATGTTACTAGATGGTATCACTGCCTTGGTGTAAAGAAAATACTCAGCTGGCATTTACTGATACTTCTGAATTAAACTGAAAGCAAGTATTTTGTATGCTAATGAAAATAGGAAATGCTAAATAATTACAGAGCAGCTTTGATACTCTTGCTCAGGGATGTGGGAGACAAAGAATTTTCCATCAGAAAAGGCTGTTGTGAATAAGCATCTCCCAAGATTTTATTTCTTGCTGAAATCTTAAAGCAAGGAATAGCGTACAAGCCTACAAGATATGGATGAGAAAGAAAGAAATCTTGGAGGGCAAATGATTAGAAGTCTATACTGATATGAGAAAGGAGGAATCCAAGATACCATTCCTCATACTGCTGAATCAAGACCCTAACTTTAGCTACTCTTTCAGTTTTCTCAGTACCTTGCATTTGTCAACAACTCCTCCTGAGACACTCATGCTTCCTAGCCCTCCTCATCCCTTAGAGAGCTCCTTGCAGTGTTTTTTCACCTCTAGTGACCCTCAGTTTTCTGGATTTCTTTTCCCTTTCTCTGTGTATCTGCTGACTCTGTTTCTGCTGCCATTTTACAGCAGGGGTTATCCAGGGACAACAATCCATAACAATCTTACTATTGGCTCTCGATATCACAGCAGCTGTTGTTCCATGGATATGAAATTTTTAGTCTCCAGAGCTGCCAATTTGGAACCTTTTATTCCTATCACCAGAAGGTTTTTTTGTTTGTTTGTATGGCTGGGTTTTTTTAAGACAAAAAACAGATTCAAATTGTAACTGCATGGGAAACATAGGAAGGACTTTTCTCGTGAAAGCAGCTCAGTTTGTTTATTGACCAATTAGCCCACTATTTCCTAGCACTGCTTGAAATAATGGGAAAAATAGCGAGGGGGATGTAACCAAGTTATTGCATGCATAAGAATGCTACCTCCTGCAGGACTCTGTTTGACCAAGGCCACCGCAGCCCCTTCCCTGCATGGGGGAACTCAGCAGCAGCACCTGCCTCCCGTGGGGCAACCGTCTCACTGTCCCCAGTGCAAAGCAGCAGCTTCCTTGCCCGCCGGGAACAGAGTGGGATGTGCTGCCCACAGGGGACACAGCGGGATGTGCTGCCCGCCCGCACACACCGTGACAAGTGGCACGGTGGGAGGACGTGCTGCCACGCTGGGCTGCCCTGCCTGCAAGCCCTTCGCTCCCTTGGGAGGTCAGCTCCCCTTGGAGGTCACCACGTGCTGGGCTTGGGTAGCGTCCTTGTTGCCTCCTGACGTCAACCTGAATTGTGCCAGGTGCCGAAACTCTCGTATCCTCCCTTCCTGTGAAGAAGTCAGTTCTTCTCATCATCTTTATGGTCTGTGAAACACCCCACGTCGCTTTGCTGGGCCATCTCTGTGGGCTCCAGGCATCCCTGAGGAGCCATGGCCAAACAGAAGCCACACCACCCGTCGGGAGCACGACCCCAAGTAGCCCAGGCCAGTCTGTAAGGTGCAGTCCCTACCCATAGCGCGCCTGCACATGTGCTCGTCCTCAGCTTAGTGCTAGCGAGGCCAGGAAAACATCAAGAGAGCAAAAGTTTGTTATCTCAGCTGACGACTTAGACCTCAGAGCCCAGCTCTGGAGATGTGGTGAAAGAAAACATGATTTGCTTCATAGTAGCATCCCCTTTGTGGAATTCCTCTTCCAACCGCTTAGCAATACAACCCACATCTAATACTCTCTCATAAAACAGTAAAGCTGGCAGGACTGCTCCTGCTGAAAAATGGCATGACAAATATTTTTAATAAGTATTAATGAGCACAGTGAAAAATCCTGCATTTACCACTTAGGCCTATACAGGCTGTTAGAAGTTGCTGCATTTGTTATTTATCTTTCCAACTCCTCAAGAGGATGAAAAGACAGGAAAAAAGGGGCTGGGGGGAGAGGGGAGACTACAGAAACTTTAGTAACTAAAATGACATTTTCTACCTGCAAAGTAGGTAGGTCAGAAAGATAAAACTGAGATGATCTGTTCTTGGAGAAGGATGGGTTTTCAGGTACTACTGAAGCACAGGGCTTGCTGATCTTAATATGAACAATAATTCTTCTTTTGCAAGGGTTATTCCATTACCATCACAACCAGTTGTTTCTGTACAGAAAAGGCATGAATATTTCACTTAATTTTGTGGAGTCCTAGATGTTGAGATGCCTTTGGGCAAAAAAAAATGGAGTATGACAAAGATGATCCCATTTTGAAGAATCACTAGGCACTAACACAATCTGATAAGCAGAAGTGTCACATTCTGCCATGGAACTGGAGTTTGCATCTTAAGAATAGCACCAACTTGATAAAATGGGAATGGAGCTAGCTTCAACACAGGCAAACATATTAGTATATTTGTTTTAACAGTATGCATAGAGAGAGCTCAGTTTTCTTACAACAAAACTAAAAAATATCTCAGTTAAACCAGGTGATGCTCATACAACAGTTCATAGCTAGACAACAAGTAGGTGACATTTGTAAGAGCTGAACTTCTGCTGTCATCTGGTAGAAGAAGACCAGAGACCCAAATGCACTGCAGTTTACTGCATTGGGGAAACACATTGAGAGCAAAAGAAAAATGAATGGCCAGGAGATAAGGAGAAAAGAACAAACAAGAAGGCATTGGAAAGAAGATCAGTATCATTGAAACAGATGAAGTTACCCCAACTAGAAAAATCAAAATGTGCCTGAGAAGCAGGTATAGTTCCTCTTTATAGTTCCCTTTTAGTTCACCTGGTGCTCATTAGATGGGAATCTGCAAGCAAGATGCTGTACCCTCCTCTAAAGCCATTGGCATTACAGATGCCACACTCTGCATTACAGAAAGGTCTTGTGTGCAAAGTTGTGTAGAGAAATAGTTCTGGGTATTCTACTAAGATAGACAAAAATGTTACAGAAGGCCCTGATTTGGTCATAATTTGATTAAGAGGGACTTTTTTTTATTATTTTTGGGCAGAAAAAGCAGCACCAGAGCTCGAGGTCCAGGCTGTGAGATGCAGTAAGTCAGGAGTGCTGCTCCTGTGGGCCACTCACTTGAAAATCAAAGTATTTCAAAAATAATCTTTAGTGATCTACAATCCCTAGTCTTAGGAAGCAGCCTTGCTGAGTGAGCTCCTGGGAAGAGGAGATCCAAATGACCACTGCTGCCTGCTGCACGTGAACCCCACATTGTTGGGCTTACAGCTAAGAGGCAGAGCACAACCCAGTTGAAATGACAGGAGTTTTGACTGAAAAGTCTTGACTGATTTACGCTTTGAGCCCTAAAACCTGAAGCGCATTTCTGAGCTGCCACCCTGGCCATTTCTGGTACTGAGTGAGAAGATACGTACGGGCAAATCTAATGTACAGAAAAAAATATATATAAATGAATAGAGAAGACTTGAGGACTTTACCTAAACACCACCATAGTTGTTTTGACTTCACTTCATTTACTTTTTCTGCCCAGCAGTTGTTTCCACCACATTCTCATCAACTGAGAGAAATCTCTTTGTTTTACCCGGCTCCATTTGTTTGACAAACAACACGGGAAAAGCCTACATAAATAACACTGAAAAGTGATGCAAGCCATTTGAGTGAGCTTCGGAAAAGAGAAGTCCAGACCAATCTGGCATCTAAAACAGATATTGGACATATTCCTTTTACAAAATTCCTTCTCCATAAAGGAAAAGTTTGCAAGCAACTTATGGTTACGAATGGTGCAAGGCAGGTCATAATTTAAGGGATCCTCAGAAGCAGTTACATAATTAATACAAAGTTACATGTACTGAGAAATCACAAGATTTGGGTGTGTAAATGCAAACTAATTATCAGATCTTTGGGTTAGAAACAAGGAAATATGAATGTTTTGCTTTTAAGTACTAGTATGTTTTAGTTCCTAAGCTCTGAATTAAAAAAAAAACAAAAAAAAAACAAAAAAAAACAAACAAAAAAAACAGCTATGGAAAAGATAATGAAATGTTTGGTACCATGTCAGATATTAACCACTATTAGGAGAGCCGAACATAATTTAGGACTGAAAATTGAAAGAAAATGGAACAAAGACAGGGGGCTTTTTCCAAGGATTGATCTATTTTGAAATAGAGGGACTTCTATAATCTGATTTTAGGGTTTCTGTTATTTAGTAAGTAGGCATGACTAGATTTAAGTTCAGTTGATTTTATGCTGACATTCAAGACTGGATGAACATCTCAGTTTGAAGTATCCAAAGATGAGGAAGAAGGAGAGCAGTACAAGAAACTTACAACTGAAGTGACTATTTGAGTCCTACCCCTAACATGACAAAAATCCCTGTTTCATGATTCAGAACCAGAGCCACCAAGCCCCCATACTGGGACAGGGAAAGCCAGCCGCACACACAGAAGCGGGGCAGCCCTATGTTAACACCAGCAGCCCTTTCAAAGCTGTCTCTGCCCCCCAGCCCCATGCCCACGGCGCTCACCTCAACAACCCGCAAGCGGAGCCAGCCAGGAGCAAGCCGGGCAGGGGGGAACATCCGAGGACCCCGGGAGCGCTTCCAGCGCAGCGAGGCTCCGCTCGGGGCTGCGCGACACCCGGGCGGCCGCCTTGGCCGCATCCTGGGGGGCCCCACACAGCCCCAGGCCCCACGCAGCCCCAGACCCCACGCAGCCCCAGACCCCACGCAGCCCCGGGCCCCGTCCCGCAGTGTCGCCCTCGGTGGGGCCGCACGCCAGGCTCGCGCTGCGGGCCCCACGGCCGCCCCCGAGGAGGGGGCAGACAGAGCCCCTGCCCTGCTCGCGCCCGCGCTGGCCGGGCCCCAGGCCCCCTTACCTGCTCCGTCCTCGCAGCCTCCTCGCAGCCCCTTCCTCCTGCTGTGTGCCCAGCAGCTCTCGGAGCTGGGCCCCCGCGAGCCCTGGGGACGTGGCTCCCGCCGGGACACTCCGCCGCTGCCACCCAGATGTTGCCCCGGCTTGGCTGGTTCCTCCCCACCGCGCGGGGCAGCCAGGGCGAAGCCGGGGAAGGGGCTCCCGGAGGATCAGCGGTGGCGGGAGCCGGTGGCGGCCGCTCCGCGTCCCCTCCCCGTTGGCTCCGCTTTCCAGGAACAGGGAGGCTGTGCTGCCAGGGATGCTGCCGTGGCCGCCCCGCCACAGGCACCGTGGCGGTCACGGGCAGAGGCAACAGCTCTCCTCGGACCAGCCAACCTCATAAAAGGCTGAGATTTGGGGGGGAAAAAAAAAAGAACACAAAAAGAGAAGTAAGAGAAGTAGAGCAACTTTCCAGCACACAAACCCCGCTTTGATCGCTGCTGTGTGACTGAAGCTTTTTCTTTTTTTTTTCCTGAAGGAAGATCGTGATATTCTGTCCGAAAGTAAACACTCATCACTGCAGTTCCTGTAATTTCACAGGAATGTATGGCAGAGCCCTGAGCCCAAGAGAAGAATGTCTAAAAATACAATCGAAAGGATGGAGCCACAGTTTTATTTGCAAATGTCCTCAAGTAGTAAACAATGTCAGCAGCATTACTGCATCATTGGCAGTATAGTCAAAAGCATCTTGTACTGCTCTATGTTGTTTGTTTGCCCCCCAAGAGAACCCCAACCTAATCCCCAGATCTTAACTACAGTAAGAAAAACTCCTTTTAAGTAAGTACCTACCACAAAGCCATGATGCAGAGGTTGTGAAGCTCTGTTTAACCTCACCAGAAGTCTCCCTCACCCTTTCCTCCCCTGTTAGCACCCAGCTCTTGCGGTGCCTCTCTCCTCCTGTAGCTCTTGGAATAGCCCTCAATGCCGAGCTCACCTCCTTGCCCCACCATTTAGCCACTGCCCTGACTAAATTCGGAGCTCCCTCCTAGTCCCCCAGTTTAAAACCTCTGCCTCTTGGGAGACAAAGCCTTTTTGCTCTAGGAAACTTGTGGGTGAAATTAATTCCACATAGGATTAAAGTATGGATAGAGAGCACCTGGATGGCCTGTTCTACCTTTGGTTATCTCCTTAGAGAGCTCTGTCCATGCCTGGATGCTTTCAAGCAGGTTGCAATCTAGCAAAACAATTTAGCATCTGGCGAGCAGACACCTTTGCAGGTTGGGAGATTCAGTGGGAACACAGAAAAGGAGAACGAACTTTTTCTAGAAGGATAATCTCTCTAAGTAGAGCTTCAGAATGGAAGCTGGAGCTTCTGTGGCGGCCGCTCCTTTTTTCCTGGCCTGAAGTGACTTCTTTTGCATTCTTTTTTAAGACAGCAGAATACATCTCATGTAACGGCCTTATTTCTACCTAATGGATATCCTTCTGTTCCAGAAGAGTTTTCAGCTAGACTAAGCTAAATGGGTCAATCACACTGATAATTGTGCTGGCCTCATCTATATACCCCTGGTTTGATGTGTTTGTGTTGGCACTGGAGCAGACATCACTTCCTCAAGTGCCTCACCTCCATCCCTATCTAAAATGACTTAAAAGCAATTCTAAGTACCAATTAGTGTCTCCAATGTCAAGAACCCCAATAAGTGTACTGGAAATCAGCAAGAATTATTCTGCTCTTCCTTGTGGATCTTTATGATACGCATTCAGGTAACCATAGACAAGTAAGTGCACAGAATATTTGGTAATACTGCTAGCGATTACAGAAACAATAAAGCCTCCTTCAGCAATTTTTCAGCAAAGGTCAAGACACCAAAAACACTGCTATGCTCAGTCAAGGCCTTGTTAGGTTTCATCCTATTCTTTTTACTTGATTCCAAGGTTAGGAAATTAATTCAGCAGGTCCAAACTTAGGGGAAAAGCCTGCTGCATCGATGGTCCAAACCATCCTTCCTGTGACAGGAGGAGCAGGGGATCCCTCTGCCTCTGCAGGGGCTGTGGAGCGGCTCTGTGCGCTTCCCAAACTCGAGATGGTCACATGAGAGGAGAAATCAATTAAACTCATCTTGCTTATAGGGGGCGTGTAAGGCGATGTATTCTGAGAACCAATACAAACAATGGAATATTCCTTAAAAAAATGTATTTAAATACGAAGTTAAAAAGGTGAAAAAATCTTTCTCAGATCATCATGTTCATGCCTGTTAAGAATCCCTTTCTATAATCCAGTTAAAAAAAGATGGTTAAAAATATTGGAAGATCTAGTTTGTTAGTTTGTAATAGAAAACTAGTGAGTCAATTACGCTTCTCCTCCTGTTCAGCATGTACACAAGAAGAACAGTTTCCCCTCTATGCCTAATATTGTAGCGAGTGTTAGGTCTGTGCTGTGAGTGATTCTGGACACAACTCCATACGGAGTAGCACGGGTTTGATGTGATTAACATGGCTTTTGCTGTCTGGTAAAATGCTCATGTAATCACACATCTCCAACACAGTAAATCCTTAAGAGGAAGCTACCAAGTAACTACAAATAAAAAAAGATGGTTTCTAAAACAGAAAAGCAAGAGTCTCTGACCTCATTTATGTCTGCCCGTCTGACAGACAAGCACATTTCCTTACTACAGGCTTGTGTTCTCCTACTTTTGCCTGGAAAAGTCCTTCATGATTGGGAAGTTTGAGTCAAAGGAAATAGCATTCACAAAGATACTCAAGGAACATATTTAAAATAAATATCCTTTGAATCTGAGTCCCTTAGATGCTTTCAAAGTAAGCCTTTTTTAGTCACTTTAGTTTCTCTGTTCAGTGCTGATTTCCAGGACTGTGCCTAAAGCAAGTCAAAAAACATTTTTACGGTTAAGCCTGGATGTTGTGAGATGAAGTTGCAATTAATGTAATTAACTGAACCAGTTTTCACACAAGTTACTTCAGTGATACATTACTAGGCCAAATGTTCCTGTGCCTCTGAATCCCGTGGGGCTCTCCATTGCTCTCCATTTAATACTGTGCCTGGTTCTTTACTTTGTCAGAGGTATCACAGATACCAGACGCATCAACCAGAGCTGTCCTGAGTGCTCAGCAGTGTCTGGCGGGCACTCATCTCTGTACTTCACCGTTTTCTCATAGTCACACATCTATGCCCACGAGCTCTTATACAGAAAAAAAAACAGAGATATACAAATTTTAGGGTTCCTTTAACACCCGCTTTTTGACATGGAAGTCTAATGGTGTCATTTGCAGATATGTGATCTAATTTCAGTCTAGTTGCTTGAGGTAACTGTAAATGTAGTAACGGGTGGAAGCAGCCCTCGCTGTAACCCTCTTCTCTGAGTTGGATCCCAAAGGGTTCCAGCAGGTCCCCCTGCGCCTTTGGCCTCTGCTGTTGCAACTGCGGCTGGTTGTATTCGTGAGGAGGCACCCTGGCCTCCTGCATAGCTATAATACAGACATTTGCAAGATCATGGCCCTACCTAATCGCAGAATAAAGCTAATAATGTATCTCCTGGACCTGATCCTTTGGGACACTTTTATGAACTATTTCTATGCAAAAACAAAAGTGCGAGGTAGACTGATGATCCTGGCCACTTCCAGGTTTTGCTGTTTGTAGGAATCTCCATAATGCCACATCTAATTTCTAGCTGAGGCAACGCAGCACAGCAGCGTACCTGACACTGATGAAATAATCCATTTGCAGACAAAGAGCCCGGGAAGTCAAATGAGCAACCCTGGCCTTGCAAAGTTTATGCAATAATCAAACTAATAAATAGCAAATACATTCACTGGGTATGGCCTGAGGAAAAGTAAACATTGACATTCTGTTTTCATTATAACTTGTACCAAGCAAAATAATTAATAAGTGAATTTCAATACAAAGACCCATCTTAGGACTTTTGGATGGCTACTCGGGGTATTTGCTCATGTATAGATTTAGCAAAATCTGTTTAAATCTGTAAAATTTTGAAAAAGCACTTCTAAGCCCAATTCTGGCGTCAGTAAAATATGCAGCTATATGGTATACCATGTGCATTTTTAGTAGTGCTGTGTTCTACATTATGTTGTTCTCTGACATGCTTTTCCTTGTTTTTACAAATAACCTATAGGACTTCTGTAAGAAATATTTCAGATTTTTTTTTTTCAAATTTGTATCACCTCTTGGCAATAATCAACCATTTGTCAAATTTACTCCTGGCATATATACAAATGTAACACAATTATGAAAGGTTTTCATATAGTAGAACATGCAAAAGCAAATACCAAAAACAAAAAAGAGAGGAAATGTCACGTTATTACTATATGAATTAACAGAGTGACTGCACATACAGTATCTGAATCAATCTGTAACTCATAGGTAATTGGCTGTGTTTCAAGTTAGACATTTGAACTAATAAAGCAATTTGGCTTGTTGAACCTAATGCAAGAAAACCACAAACACGGTGTGCATCAGTGGTAAGAATTTTCTTCAAAGATTTCCCAATTTCTATAAGTTGAAAATTCTTCATAGAGAAAGTCTGAAAAATGTAGAAGTACTATAAAAATAATCCACAGATGCTGAATATTTTTCTTCTCTTAATATCAGCATTTGAAATCAATACTTGCCTTGGCACTGAGAGCTCTGCAGGTGAGGTCTGAAACATTACAAACTTGTGTAAAAATGATGATTTCTATCTAAATATTGCAGATTAAGATTTCTTGCCTTTTCTCCTTTTGTAGCTTCTCTGCTGCATAAGAGCACAGATGAGTTTTAAGGATGAAAAATGCCAGCACAGAAGTCTGAAAGTCAGCTTTAAGATGAGTATTTCTGACAGGATGCCACCTGGCCAAATAACTGAACACAACTAGCAAGCAGAAAACCTATATAGAGAATTACCATGGCAATTCCAGTGTAAATGCTGCAAACTAATGAAGGCAAGTGGAATGTGCTTTGGCTTTGGCTTTACTGTACTTGGGCTCATAAGTAAGTAAATGAATTAGAAAGTAAGAGATTATATATGCTAGTGAAAATGTTGGTTGTTAACTTCATTTTCAGTGAAGGTTTGTTAACAGCCATTCAGAAACACGTCTACCATAGCATAAAAATAGTATGAGACAGTGGAAATCTCATCTATTGGACTCATGTAGAGTCAAACAGAAAGAAAAGTAACTGTTTATCAGTTGTTGCAGAAGCTGGGACATGAAAATGTAAGGCAGTGGACTGCAGGCAAATACTCTGCCAGCTGGTGGAATAAAACGCTCACTGGAAGGAACTTGAATCTACCCCTGCCTCTGTCGGGTTCCTTTGTCATTCTGGATGAGTTACCCAAATGCCTGCCTTTGACTGAGACCTACTTGGTTTTGATTTAGGGGTAGGAGACATACAGAGTTAGATTTGTAGAAATGCTAAGCACTCGTAACACCAAAGTCTACTACAGCAGTTATTTAAAATATGAAGCATTCTGCAAAAATGTCAGGACTAATTACGTATTCAAAACAGTGTAGACAAGCATTGTCATTTGGAAGGTCCCTGTTCCCCAGAAACAGTATTTCCTCACCTTTAATGCATACTGAGGTAACAGCTGTGCTTGCAAAATATTCATGTGCTGCAGTAAAGCTACTCCAGAACACCTCGTGAGAAAGCCGATCGTCCTGAATTCTGTGCCTTGTTTGGGCCCTATGGTGCAAGTAGGGCTAGCAGTCACCTATTCAGTCAAGAGCTTATAGAGACCAGCTTCATTCCCTGACATCGTCCTTCGTTTATACTTACTGAGGCTCTTAGTCCTGTGGGAAAAACAGTATGCAGTCAAACAACTACATCATGTCACATAATACACTCGGCTGGGGGAAGGGGAGGGAAGCTTTCAAAGCCAGCTGTAAGCCTGTATTTTTCCAGCTTTTGAAATTTAACTTTCTAAACGCAATGGTGTTCTTTTGACTCTTTTTTTTCATGATGTAATCTCATCTTGCTCCTTGTTCTGTAGGCCTCTGTTCTCCCTCTGACTCATTCACTGTCTTCTGCACGTAGCGTGGTGAGTCAGGGTAGAAGACTGGCCAGAAGGGACGATCAGGAGAAACAGCCCGCTGGAGAGAGACACTAGGCAGAAATAACAAGATGAGAAAATTGGCAGGGTTGAAGCGTGGTATGAAAAGCACCAGCTGTAGTCCAGGCTTGGGGGAAAAAGGGAAAAACAGAAGAGAGTAGAGCTAGAGGGCAAGTCTGGAGAGTAGAGTCTAGGAGGCAGGAAAGTTTGTGTCACAGTAGAGCTGTTACCTTCCTGCTATCCCTGTCCCCTTACTTTCCAGGAGAATTGCAGGTCACCTTCCTAGTGTCACCATTACAGAGCAGCAACACAGTTTTGTAGTACCAAGCTCCATCTCAGAGGACGCCAGGGCTCTCTGTTAGGTGCAAAATATCTACTCCCACTGCTTTGCATCAAGCCTGTGGAAAAGAAAAGGCTCTAATAAATAAGGAACTCTTTAAATGTTATGGAAGTCTCTGTGTTATGGCATAATATCCCCTGGAGGCAAATGTTTCCTTTTCTCCCAAAAAGCTCCATTCAAGTGCACCGTCCCACTTAGCCCAGGAACCCAGGAACTCCATTCTCCTGCCTAGGTATTTCTTAGTGCATCTTTCCCCCACAAAAGCACCTTATTTTCTAGCATATCCACCTCTGTCTCAAGTTCTGGCCTCTCAAACTCAAATACTTCTCACAAACAAATTATCTCCTATGGACATTTCTGGCTTTGTGGCACCAAGCTCTCCCGGAGGGATCTCCTAATCATGTAGTCCCAGTCTAAACAGCAGCCTACACCAGCTACACAGCCACAGTTGCAGCAGCAATTCAGTGCTAACTCAGTTAGCTCTTTCTTACTTTTTTTCAGTCCAGAAGATAAGCCAGTGCTCACAAGGTATGCAGGCCCATTTTTCCAAACATGAATTCCCACCCAGCCTCTTCTCTCTGTCACATTTCCCACAGTTTCAAAATTTCCATCTGTCTCTGTTAGTGTATATTGGCACAGATGCAATATAAACACAGGCACATTTGAATGTGAATTTGAACTCGTAGGGAAATGTTAGGTAATTTGATCAGAGGCAATTAGTTAAGAAGCTTTTTAGGATCCAGATATAGTAGGGAAGTAGAAGAGAGACAATGAGAAGACTGTTCAAGAGTTAAAGAAAAAGTTGCGGAAAGGCGGAAAAGCAGAGGGACAGTTTGAAGGATAATAGTTGGTGACGGGGCTGGAGGAGAGGTGGACAGGAACCTGCAGTACATTGTGTTTCTTCCAGGCGATGCAGCAGGACAAATACCTAATAGTGAGCGTGTGTAGAAACACAGGTAGGTAATGTCACTCACTCTGGACCTTGGTGAACAAGCACCCAGGAATGAGCAGGTACCATGTAATTCTGCAAGTCAGCAAACAGTGTAAAGAGAAAGGGATGATTTCTGCTACTGGGCCGTCTCATAGGATTCCCAGGCAGAACTTTGCTGTTCAACAGAAAAGAAAGAAATAAAAGTACCTATAATAAGTTTTGCTTTCTTTGGATATTCCTTCAACTTAATTTTTCTACTGTTTTAAGAAACCCAACTGTTTTACCTACTTTTTGTTTCTGGGAAAGTGTATTTCTTTACAGTAGGAACTGATCCTGCCAGTATGTACAGTATCCTGCCAGTATGTACAAAATGAAGTTGTGCTTCATTTTGCAACCATGAGTAATTCCTCTGCCATTAGTTCATTTGTTTGCAGGATGAAGCTCAGTATGTCTTTATGTCTCCAGATTTTCCCTGAAATAATAGTGAGACACTTGAGATTGACTCTGAATGGTCCCTTCCATGACCTCTGGAGGTCCCTTCCAACCATTCTATGATCCCAAGCATTCAATGATTCCATGATTCTATGACTCACACTAACTGTCCAGACAAGCAGAGTGGTTCAAGATCCTTGGTGGTCTCAGCTGAATCCCTCTGCTAAGAGGTACCCACTCTGCAAACAAGGCTGGTGTCAGGGTCTGGCTCTGCTTCAGCTCGTGCACTTCACACTCCAGCAACAGCAGGAAAAAGCCCTACTGGCACCAGCTTGTCTCCAGCTGGAATGCAGGTATGTGTGGTACTCGCCTGACTTTGTGAAGGGCCACTGTGGAGTAGTGGGCCACCCTGGAGGACAGGAGCAGTGATGTTTTTTCCCTAGTGAAGGTAGTGCAAGATCTGAGTTTGAAATGCCTATCTATGTGCTTGACACGTAGAGTCATGAAGCTGTTCATCCAAACCTGCATATACTTGCTAAGCGTTCCTCCTAACTGAAAAAAAAAAAATGTGTCGTTTAAAAAGATGTGTTGTTAAAAGAAATGGCTTTGATTAATATTCGGCATTTACATTTATAGAACATGTTGCTTATAAGAAAAATTACTATCGCGTTGTCCTGAGGGAGAGACTTTGGTGCAACAAGTAATTATTCAATCAAAAGAAACACCAAAGTGGCCGTGCCCTGCGGAAAGCACTATATTGTAGTGAGATTAGGGGAGAGGTCCCCAAAGGTCTTCTGTATTTAACCGTGCGGATTTGGAAAGCAGCACTGATCCCTGAGGAGGGCAGCTCCTTCCCGATTCCTACAGGAGGGAGGCAGCTCCTTCCAGATTCATACAGACCTTGGCGCCTGGAGGAGCAGCTCCCCAGCAGCGAGTCCGGAGGAGGGTTTCAGCGGTGCCGCCTCCAAGCGGCGCTCCGGCCAGGGAAGGAGTGTGGGCTGGAGAGGAGGGTGGCCCAAGAAAACAGCTTAGGCCGGAGAGGAGCCGGCCCTGGGTTAGGGCTGCTCTTGGCTGGTGATTCGGCAGCGAGGGGCCTCAGGGCATCGCCGTGGCCTTCTGCTGGCAAACGGGTGAATTCGGTGAATACGGCCGCCCCCGGTACAAGGTCAAGCGCTGCCTTGGGTTTGGTGTGTTTGGCGGACGTTGCCTTCATTTACCTCAGCACAAATCGCACGTGAGGAACAACACAGGGCAAAATCTGACCGTATGGTCCCCTGCTCTTTGCTCTGTTCCCTTGCTCTCGTCTCCCACTGCCACTGCAATTTTAAACTTAAAGCTTGAGTGTGGATTACAGGCTGTGTGTTCTCAGTCGGTATCTACGGGCTCCCTCTGCCGGAAAACAACCATATACATTGTCTAGTCCTTTAACGATGATAAGTGAAACTAAAAGAATTTACAGCTGTCTGTAGAATTGTAAAAATACCTTTGACCTCTTCACCAAACCCTGACATGTTTCCATAACACATAGATGCCAAAGTAGTAAAGAATATTTTCAAAGCTGAACTGTTAATTGCTGTGCTTTGCTGGAAACCATCAACTCTAGGTGGGAGAACTTCATAGAAATTCATAGAAATCTAGTCTGGATTTCTTTTTCTGGATTGGGAAGGACAGAAACTATGAACAGGAATAACATTTTTCAGTTGTATTTATTAGTTGATAATACATGTTACTAGACAAAAAGCAGTTTACAAACATCAGCAAGGGATTGATAACTTTATTATATAACCTTAAAAAAAAAAACACCTAAAACAGGAAAATCCTGAAGGTAAGTGTTACAAAGTTTTAAGGACACCCTCAGTATTTAAAGGGTTAAACATTCAAAATTAAGGCTCTAAAATACAATAATATCTTTGTTCATTACAGAAAGTCACAAGAAAACACCCTGCGAACTTTGACTCTTGCTCATCGTGTTTCCAGCCTTCACTCTTCTGTAACTGTGTTTTCCTAACCAGGGTTTCTCGAGACATGGCCTGGGAAAATTATTCCCAAAGCAGGAAGGGTTTTTTCTGCCGGGAGACTCGGATGTTGAGGAGCTGTGCGTGCGTGGGGAGGATCCTCTGCATGGAACGAACCTTACCTACAGTTGGTGGGACTTACACCTGAGTTCAGGAGATCTTCAGCCAGAGGTAATAGTTTTTCTAAGCCCTGCTTACCGTAGACAGAGTCGATACCGATTCCTTTGGTTTGACCCTAGTTATAGGAAGGAGAGCAAGTCAAGAGAGTTGCAATTCTTCCCCCGAGTCCATGGCAAGAGCAACCCTTAAAGAAAAAAAAAACGTGTGAGAGACACAAATCTGTTTTTACTGGATAGCTTTGAGTAAAGCCCAGATTTCAATGAAGCAAAACTAGAGATATAGAGCTATGACTCAGGGTTATAAAGTAGTAATTGTAGAGGGGGGAAGGCCACAGTAGAGGCTAAGTCATTTGGCAGGCAACACAGTAAGCTAAAGTTTCACAGCTCTCTGTGAAACTTGTTCTTCTCTTAAATGAACACATCCACATCCACTTCTGTCCTGCTGAAATGAAACCTGCCTGAAATCCTCTTATGGTGATGTAGTGCTAACCTGCATCTTGCTCCAGACACTCACCTCTAACAAGGATCACGTTTGTAGTGGCAAAATAAAAGACAGGAAGGTAGTAACATGGTGTCAATGACGTGGCTGAATTTTAATTTTATTTTACAGTGTAGGGGTTTTTTTTTTCCTAGCTAATAGGCCTCTTCTAGTCAAAACAAAACAAGAAACAAGAATGCTCACTCTGCTCTTCAGTGAGCATGTTAACATTCATTATCCCAACACATTTTAGCTGCCTGCACAAAAATACCCTTTCTCAATGCTTGCTTGTGATGGAAATTGTTCGTTGTGATTTGCAAGTGCAAGCTCTGGACCTTCATCTTCCTTCTGCTCTTTCCTTGGCTCTGATTTTCCTCTCATTTTCTTGTGAGAACTGCTCTTTGGCGAAAGCAACCTCTCGCGTTCGCTTCTCTCTTTCATGCCTTCAGGTTGCTGAAAGGCAGGAGAAAAATACCAGAGAATTAGAAGTGACTCCCACTTGAACAAAAAAATCCATACTTTTATCTCCATAATAACATGTATTAAAATACTCTGGTCACCTACCTCTGTCAGATCAGCTTTAGTATGATGGGCTTTAACATTCAAGACCCCAGTCTGTCACCCTAAAGCTCAGCAAGGGGCAACTTGCTTTTGATTGTACTGTGTGTGTGGTAGGTGAGATCATCCTCCCGGAAGGCTTGAGAAGGAAGGGAAACAGGAGGGGAAGAAGGTCTGAAATTTCAGCCCAGGCTCCATATTTCTGTCCTTTCACATAATCCATCTTCAAATGCTGAGGGCTGTTCAGTGCTGTCTGCAAAGACCTCCCTCTTTTTCTTAACCTATGCAGTAAATGGTGGTTTGAACCCACAGAACTGAACATAACGGTAGAGAATTTTCAAGACCTAACTTAGAGGTCGCACCCGCTCTGTTTGGGATCTTTTAATGGCTGTCAGTCGCTTCCACGAGGTCCCGGAGTCCTTCACACCTCACAAACATCAGTGGCAATGGAGGCAATGACAGCAATTTGGTCTACTTGAAGGACAGATTAATATAGCCCAGGACATCCTCACTGAGGATCACAGGAGGGTGCCATGTTTTCACCTGGAACCAAAAGCATATGTAGTTCCTAATGCTCAGTATACCTAGCATTCCTTTTTTCCACATTCACAGACTTTCTAGTAGAGGGCACTTCTGAGAAATGACAAATAAACCAGACAACTACTGGCGAAAGATGGCAAATGAGGCATGGCAAAGGTCCAAATGGAATAAATTCCGAGTAGTTCCTGAAGGGTAGAAGATTAGAGAGCACACATAAAATTGAAACAATTGCCAAGCGAGACTTGTCAACACTGTGATTCGGCATATTCTTAGAGCACTGGGCATGCAAGGACTGCAGTTGTGGGCCTGATCATGTAATGATGCTGTATTTAAAAAAAAAAAAAAAAGATTGTTTTCTGTCGTGTTGCTGCATGGAGGATTTGCAAAGAAAGCTGAAAATTGCTTCTCTATACAAAACTGTCAGAGTTGGTAAACTGAAAAGAGAAGATACTTCCCTTTGTGTTTGTCCAATGCTATTAATATTAGGTGTTATTCAAGCACAGCTTTTCCAATTGGGTAACTGAACTTGGCAGTGTTCTTCTGATGCTTAGATAGGAGTCAGGGTTTATTACCCTTCCTTCCATTTTATGATACACCAGGTAGACTGTATCATAATAATAATAATAATAAATTAATTTATGACAGGCAAAAGGTTGTTACTTCATCAACCCAAACCGTACAGAAAATGCCCATGGTTCAGGACAGAATGACGGGAGGAAGGGGAGGATGTTTCACTGGCAGCAAATGCATTTCCAGTGAAAATGTGTTCAGTCACTTCTGCAGGTGTGTTGGACATGACAGCCAAGAAGCAGATGGATGGAATCCAGAGGAGAAAAGGAGAAAGGAGAAGCCCCTCAGCAGTCCTATTGATAACACTGTGTGGTTAAACCAGGCAGCAGCAGTGGGAAAGAGAGTCTCGTGGCAAAAGTGCAGAAATACTGTTATTATGTTGTCACATTTTATTGGCACAGCTGAAGAAACCTCTGAAAACAACTTACTGTCATAGCCAGGGCAGTGCCTCATTTGGGAGATGCACATTTCGGAATAAATACTACAAAAAGCACTTGTAGTGTAGTGTAGCAACACTACATCCAGAGCATCATTCCAATGACACAACCATTTTAAGTGTGTTTGCTCTACTGTGTAGACCACATGATTTAAGAAATTGTAATTGAGGTTTATTTCATTTTGTTTCGTTTTTTTTTTTCTTAAAACTGCTGTGGGTTGCTACCTACCAAGGACACTGAGCGCTTGCTCCTGAAGTGCAATTGCTTCTCAAAGGACTCTGCAAATTCCTGGATGGAATTGGATCTTGTCTCCGGGCACGAGCTGTCAGTTGAAGGTGTTCTGCTTGCCCTCTTGTGGCAGTGGCACTTGGCGTCTTGGTCTTCTCGAAACCCCTTGCAGCCCTTGAGATGCCCCGAAGAAGAGACTTTGGTAGAGGCATGAAGTCTTGTTGTGTGGAAGGAGGAAAGCTTGGCCTGCAATGCAAGAGACCTTTGCTGAGTGCTGAGTATAAAGCAGAGCACACGGGCAGATTCCTCCTGCTGTGGAGCCTCTCTGAGCAGCGGTGCCCAGCAGAGCACCGGGCGCAGACTCCCAGGGGGACAGTCTGCTGGGAAACAGGCTTCCCACAGCAACATTTGCAGGGCTACATTGGAAGAGAGTAAAGAGAGTTACTTAGTTTTTGTGTGGTTCGATTTGCACAGGCCTGGCACGTCGATAAAAGCTATTGATCTGCATCAGCTGGCTTTCACGCACCAGAACGTGTAAAGGTTTGCAGGGGAGATGAAGGTGATGAAGAACTGCTCCGCACCCGGAGCCACGATGGCTTTAGGAGCAGGCAGAGCCGCAGTGAGGGGTGAGCGAGAGGGTCATCCTGCAGAGCCAGGTTAGACAAGTGTAAATCACAGTAAATCTGCTGCTGATGCCACTGCACGGTACAGAGCTCCCCCACATGGGAAAATTTGGCCCTCCTCTTTCTAGTCCCCGCCTGCAGTCTTTGGCAGCTACTGAGAATAGGTTTCTCTTGGGTCTATATATCCTGCCACTAACTAGTTTGTATTTCCCTTTTCCACAGACATCTGCATCTCTCGATTCTTTTAAGTAAGTCTTATACCTGACAGAAGCCCCTTAATGCTGAAGACATTTCAGATCGTAGTGCATTTGCTTCGATTCAACTTCACTTTCAGATACAAGCCTCCCACAGTAAGCAGTACCATGACAGTCTCTGAGGGCAGTGGTAATGATTTCTGCTTTTTATACTCTGAAGCATAGTGCTTCAAAGCAATCAATCTGGCTCTGATTTCTGCAAGGTCATATTGTATGGTGGGGGGAAAAAAAAAAAGCAGCAAAGCAATCACATTGTGTGGAGGGACAGGATGACATATGCCATGTCTAGCTGAACAAGCTAAATGTCTTTCATGTCCTTTTAATAGCATCAACACACATTTTTATCTCAAAATCCAAGCTGTCTTGCACTAAAAATCACCAGTGTTTTTTCTTAGAAAGTCCAACAAGAAAAAAAAAAACAGGGCAGTTGAAACCAAGGAGGGCATTCTATCAATCCTGTTTGGTATCTGTAGAGTATCTGTAAATGGCTTGTTTTACTAAGATACTGGTTTTTATTTGTCATTCACAGACAGAGCTGTGGAGTTGTAGTTAAGGGCTCAACAAAGAGACTATAGTTCATGTACTGACATGGCAACAAAGATAAGGAACAATAAGGAAAGGAATGGGGTGAAGCTGCACATACAGATCTAGGTAATTGCCTTACTGGGGCTGGCCATCTCTCAGTGTATCTTTGCATGGTTCATATCCGTGGAGGCCCTTTTTGACTGGTGCTTTCGCTCCTGCATGGCACCATGTTGCTGCGTGGTGCATGGGAGCCTGCAGAGAGCAGGAGCCTTAACACAACTGCTTGAGCACAAACATTTTGAATAATGCAGCAGATCTGACCCTGACTTCAGACACAATGCCTGCGACTTGCTTTCTGTTTCTTAGTTTTTATACAGGCATTTATACGTATAAATGGCCATGAAAGGATTGCTGGGTACCACTGTAAAAAAGGAGCAGGCTGTGGGCTCTTTCCCTTTCCAGAGGCTCAGCAGCTCCTGGCACCTGCATATTCCCGCTGTGCCTGCTCTGCTCCCTGCCCACCGCCTTCCCTGGCCAAGGTCCCTGAGCACAGCTCCCATCTCGGGTGCTCTTGTCACCCCAGCAGCTGCTCTTTTTCTGCTGGAGAAAACAACAATTGCTTCCATCTTTTGGGCTTGCTCTCAAGGCTCACATAGCTGTGAGTGAGAAAATTAATCTTCGGTGGGTCAGCGTAAGTGTTCACTGCCTGCTGACATCTGCCCAGTGATCCCCATCCTTTAGGAATGTTTTAGAACATTTGACATTCACATTCTGCCCTAAACCTTTCTTTTCTCCCGGCCTTATAGCCACGTGTTATTCCTTTAGAAATGTTTTGGCCTGGGCTCCAACTGATACCGTGGTCGGTATTTAATTTTTAGATCAAGCATCAGCAACTGCAATAGCAGTGACTCCTGCTCTTGCCCTTAGCTGTTTTTTGCCAGATTGCGTGGCAGTGTCTGCTTGAAGGTGGGTACATCTACAGGGCTGTAAAACTTGAGCACTGCTCTTTGCCTCCCGTGTTGTCCCGAAACAGAGTGTTTGGAAGAGAAGAAACTGTCCTGACCTGGACTGAGCTTAACTAGAACGTGACAAGGAAAGTCATAGCTGGACCCATAAGAAGGGCCACTGCGTCTAAAGCTTGCGGTGGGCAGCGTGGTGACTAAGGGAGCTGAGGATAGATGGCTTGGTTCTCCAAGGGCAGTTTTCACATTCAGTGTTGGTCCACAGCAACATGTGCAACTCTGATTTGCAGGGGGACTGGGAGTGCAGGTTTTAGTCAAGAAGCCTGGACTAATGGATTTAGCCTAGACTGGGAGCCAGGATTACTGAGGCTCCGCCAGGGACGCAGCAAGGAATGAATATTCCTCTCTGCAAAATGGAAATGACAGTAGTAACTCAAGAGCATTTTGTGAAGCTCATCTTAGTAATACTTGTGAGGTATATTGCAATCATAAAAAATACACCTTATAATTTTTAATTTCCACCAAGCAACCCACAGAGGGGGCTCTTCTACAAAAGTTTTTCCCTATTTTGGGTGGCTCCACAATGACAGGGTATGTTACCATCATGCTCGGAGCCTGGAGCTTGAAAGCTCCTGCAGCACAAGAAAAACTGCAGCGAGGACCAGCGTATCCATGTGGAGTTGAAAGCAGGTCACAGAGTGATGCAGTTAGCATGGCTAGCAAATTATTTAAACACCTTTTGATACAAGAACAGGCTTCAAATTAAAGTATATATACACTCACATACATAAATGAAACTGCAAACAGGATGTGATCTGCCATATGTTCGCATGCTTCAGTTTGTATTGGGGGGCCTAAAGAAATTCCCTATGCATTATTCTCAGAAGGACAAAATTGAAATATAACAGCACTAATGCATTAAAAACATTAACAAATACTTATTGAATGTGATTTGCTGTTTCATAAATGCTCTGTTTTCAAGTATTCTAATAGAATCCACTAGCAAAGCTCTAGCTCCAGGTCTACCCCGCAATCTGCAATCATGGTAAAATATAACAATGAATTAAAAAATGTGGCCAATCAGATCAAGAACAAGGAATGAAGGTTGCCTTTCCAACCTGTCCTCAAATCCAAATAGACAGTGCATGGTTTGGGTCTGCTTTTTCGTATTCGTTGAAACAGAAAATCCACATAGCTTAGAACGGGGCATATCTAGTGGAGAACTAGTGAGATCTGGCACCTAAAACCAGAAAACCATTTCTCAGTAACATTATTTGCTGTGTTGCAGTCATGATAATCTAAGGATATAAGTGAAAAATAGTTTATAAGGAAACATAATATCTTATAAAAAGCAGTTGGAAACTAAAGACAGGTTTGGGAAATCAAAGCAATAATCTTCAAGCAAAGAGCAGTGTGGCAGCAGCTGCTTTCAGTTGAACTTCATCCTGATACTCAGTTGGACAGTTGTCAGCTGTCTTGAAAAGCAGCTTCTGCATGCAAAATCTGTCCTTTTCCCCCAACTATTTGGTTCACCTATGAAAAGAAGCAGCAAGAACTCCTTTCTCCCTGAAGTCCTTACTTCCTTTATAACGAGCTTTGCTGTATGTTCCCTCCGTATTTTCAGAGTCAGGTGTTTAAAACTTGAAGGGCCCCTGTTTCCTGGCTCAAAATAGAAGGTACCCCTGCAAGCAGCTCAATTCCAGGGAGCAAAGCGTGGAGCCTGTCGGAGGCAGTAGAATTAGTTACAGAATTAGGTCCAAATCCCCCGGGGACATCAGCCCCTATGCATGACACATGTCACTGAAGTCATCGCTTATGCGTGCCAGTTTCCTGGGTGTTTCCATCCGCCAGTTCCCGCTCGGCAGGGACACAACACCCTAACCTGCAGCTGGGACTAGTGCCCATGCGGCAGCTCTGCGCCAGCACTTGGCGCCCCCTCTCCCTCCTCTTGGAGCTGGGTAGTTCCCTGTGCGGCGGCGGTGCCCGAGGCCGGAGCGAGCGCAGGAGCGGCCGCCAGCGGCTCCCGCACGTGCGCGCCGGGGCCGGTGCCCTCGTCCTCGTGGCGCCATCGCCGCCGCGCGCCGCCCCGCTCCTTACCGGCAGCGAGGCCCTCCTCTCGCCGCAGAACCGCCCCGGGCGCCTCCGGTGGCCCCGGCCCTCCTTCTCATCCTCGTCAATCAAGCTGTGGCCCCAGAAGCTGCTCATCCATTTCGCGAAGGAAATGTCCTCATCCTCTTCATATTCCATGTACAGGCACAGTGGGCGTGGGGTGTCTCCCAGGCGGACGCGGAGAGGCCAAAAGCCACCGCTGAGCCCGTGGCCTCACGCTGCTCTGTCGGCAGCAGCGCGAGCAGAGGCAGTTTCAACCCTCCCTCCACGACCCGTCCCCCCAAGCCCATCCCACCGGAGCCCTAGGCGCCGTCTAACCATGAGGTCGATTCCCTCTCGTCCATTCTCAACGGCGTTTCTTTTACTCTTTCCATTACGGCGCTGCCCGATGTGACACGGCCGCGGGGCCGCGGCGGGTGAGGCGGCGCGCGCTGCCCGCTCCCGCTCGCTCGCTGCCGTCAGCGCCGGGCTGTCAGTGCCGATGCCGCTGCCCACGGGAACATGCCCGCGGGGCGCGCGCGCGTGGGCTCGCGGCCGCCTCGCCACGTTCGCACGCGGAGCTGACGTGGCGACAGCGGTCACACGTCGGCACGGCCGCCTGCGGGGGCTCAACTAAGCAGCAGGCTCTGGGTGGGATCACCCAGCCCGTGTCTGTAATTTGGAACAAAACAGAGACCCTCCGAAACAAAAGCGGGATGGGGACCACGGGACTGGGCTAGCCACGGCTACTCTACACAGCGTTTGTGCTGTGTGTCTTCTCTAGGCTCCAGAGGAGCAGGGCTCTTTCTGCATTGTGTCTGTAATATAAAATT
>VZSG01000277.1:723620-785658 GCA_013398315.1 Nothoprocta pentlandii | reverse complement strand
GGCCGCCCGGGAGCCGCGCGGGGCCGAGGGCCGGGGCCGGGCGCGCTCGTGCCCGAGCCGCGTAACGGCCGCCAGCCTCGGCACCGAGAGGTGCCCGGGAGGGCCCGAGGCGTTTCCTGCTTTTCCAGCGTCTGTCCGGACTTTTTAAATCCTTTTCTGTGGGGATACCATGGGCATAGGGTTAAAGTAATTGCGACTTCAGAGTTTGTTTAATGGCTGTGCTCTCTGAGCTCGCTTTTGTCCCGTTGCGTATAAGTGTCCTGAGAATTTTCACATTAAACTACCTCTGCAGAAGGAGGAGCAAAATGGGGTAAAACCAAGTTAAAATCGAGCCTTTGATTCTCTTCTGTGCGTGCAGGTATGAAAATGCTTCTGAGAGGCTGGTGCAGATGTGTTGACAGGCACATCGTGTTGTTGGGGCGTTGTTACAGTTGGCAAGTGCCTTCCAAGTTATAGATGTGGCAAACGGATGGGGTGAGGAACCAAGTTGGTGTCTTTTATTGTCTGAAACTTTGTTTCCCTGCTGCTGCTGTTGTCCTCCACATGCAGGTCTTGTGTGCAGCTCCATGTTGAGGTGAGCTTTTTGGCAGTTCACCTTGGCATCCTAGAGATAACTTTAAAATATGCTGGTTCTGGTGACAGGTTCTCTTAAGATACTACTGTGTTTTCTCCTCTCCTATGCTATAGCCAGCATACCAGCTGTACGGCCCTTATGTTGGCAAGGGGGGCGCACAGTTTAAACCTCCTCACTGAGATGATCTGAAGGAAAAAGAAGAAAAAAAAGCGAGATAGGAAAAGGCGGTTTTTAACCTTAATCATTTCAGTGGTGAAGTTGAACGTCACACAAGGGAGTGGGTGGCCGACAACAGAAGCACGTGGAGGGACGAGGGGATCTGGAGCTTCCACAGACCCCTCAGGCCTGGCTGGAGCGCAACCAGCAGCAGTAACCAACCTGGCTGCGTCTGGGGGCAGGTGCTCACGTGTCAGGGGTTGCTGTTAGGGGAGCGGCTGTGGTCGTTTGCAGCAGGAGATGGCTTTTAATATTGCGCTGAATTCAAACATGTTAAAATGTCTGGGAATTTCAGATGGCTACACTAAAGAGAGTGCTGTCAGGTTGTATGTCTCTAAGAAGAAGTACGGAGATGAATGATATGGTCCAGACACTCTGCATGCTGTATAACTTGGGAAGGCTGTAGAAGATTGCTCAGTTGTGCTGTTTGTACTGGGAGGGAGGTTTGCTTCCCAGTTTCTCATATCCAAAGAGATATTGTCATGTGGTTTTCTTGTTTTCACAAAGATTCTGTTCTTCAGTTATGTATATTATTGATGTCTTGTAACCCTTGACTCAAAATACAATCTTTGCAGGTATTTTAATTTTTGGTACATGCCTTGTATTGGTCTGCCTTTCTTATGCACTGATGTGTTGTCTGATGTGTTATTTGTTTTTTGTTTGTTAGCTCTGTTTTGTTTTATCAATGTAATATTTTATTTTTATATCTCTAAAATGAATCACTGTCTCTTCATCTCTGTAGGTTTGTATTTGAAATGTGCCCAAGTTTAAACACAAATGGGAATTCTATTAGAAAACATACAGATCAACAAAGAATGGGCTACCAGCAGCTGTGTGTGTGTGTGGTGACTGTTCTTTTAATCATATATGTAAACCAGAACTCGGATGCTTTTTGTGTGTGTGTGCATGTATGTATTTCATGGAGTCAACTTCTGGGTGCATTTAATGTTGTTTCGCAATTCTGAAGCGACCACCTTGAATTTTCTGCTTGTTTTGTTTGTTCTCCAGACATCTGAAAATATCTTAGAGTCTAAAACCTTCCTTGTTCTTTATTCAGGCATCTTACTGATTTGCCTGCAGTTCAGACTTGAGTTTTACCTGCTGCTGAAACATCCTATTTTTCCCGAGGCTGAGTCTGTGCCGGATGAATCTGCAGGTACAGGTGCTGTGGCCAAGAGCACAATCTGTCCCTGGCATTGTGCTGGCAGGAGCCCTTTGTGTGGCTGCCGTATTGGGAAAAGCTGAACTGCTTCCGAGAGAGCTCTGCTGTGAGCGCAGCCCCTCAGGGGAGCAGGGAACTGCTACCATGCAGCTACTTCCAGCCTCACCCGCTTCCTCTTCTTCCTCAGGTGGCCTGTAGTGAACACCACAACAGTGTCTCCTATGTTAAAGGGGAGGATCTCCCCTTTAATCCTCACCTGCAAGCTCTCAGCTCACTCTCAGGCAGATGTTCCAGTTGCTCTTCCGCATGAAGAGCCGCTCCCCGCCTCGCCTTCCTGTCCGTCTTTCCTAGGAAGCACAGAGCCCTCTAGGAGAGCACTCCAGTCCTGTGAGCTGTCCCCCAGGGGCTCCATCGCTGCAGTGCGACCGTGGCCCTGCAGCTGCATGCACATCCGTGAATCCTTCTGGTTTATTCCCCTGCATATCATATAGGCGTTTGGAGCAGTAATGGAGCCCAGAGGTTTCCCAGGGTCCTTCAAGGTCATGTCCCATCTACACTTCCCCTGTTATATGCAGTAGTTACCGAGTAGGATGTGATACCACCTTGGGTTGTGCTTTTTACTTATTCCGTGGTAGTTTGCTAGTGTATTTATACCCTCCTTGTCTGACGGGAGGAAGTATTTGTTAGTGAGATAATGCATTCGTTGCTTCTGTTGGTTTTTGTTTGTTTGTTTGTTTTCTTTTTCAACTCCTCTCTTAAGTTGAAATCATTCCTGTCAGTGGTTTGGTAGTCCAGATCTTGTCTGTGAACACTTTGGGCAGGTTCTGAGGCGACCTCCACGTTTGCAGTGTGCCGGGAAGCACCGAGCAGAGGGTCTCGAGCTGCTGGCTGGCAGCGTGGCCTCGTGCAGTGCAGCCGAAGCACCCTGGCTCTGTCACGGTCCAATATCTGATGTTTCCCTCCGGGCTCAGTTTGCTCACTTGGGTGCAGAGGTGGTGCCAGTGGCCCAGTGCCTTGGTCTGCACAATGGTTTCTACCGGGCTCAGCAGCCAACTGGCTTGGCTTTCTTCCAGGAGTTGTTTTAACTTGCTGAGCGCTGCCCATCCCAGTGCTCTGCCACCAGATCCCTGGGTGAAGGAAATATAACCTTTTGTCTAGGTGTGCCTGTGTTAATGTTTGTGATTAATTAATCTGACTCAAATCTGTAAAAGTCATTTTTCCTCTATCGGGCACCTGTTGCCTAATAAATCTGTTGCCCCCCTGTAAATGAACTGTGGTTTGTGTCAGCTGCAGTGCACAGATGTAGAAAACCCCTAAGTGTGTGTGATATCAATCCAGTAATTGTTAGAGCCTTAGCAGCTCATGTGCAGCTTCCCTCTTCATGGGCATCATTCATAACCCATTTGCAGGAAGGTGATGTTGGAGAACATAAATGCTACTGTAAACTTGAGCTCATTTTTTTTCTAACCATTGCATGGCCTTGTTTGCCCTTTGAATTTTCATCTTAAGTTCATGTGGAACCCCCCTTTTCTCTCTCATAAGTGGTTTCAGTGCTAAGTAGCATCTTAAAATGACTTACACTTAGATAATACCTTTCAGTATAGGTTTGAGATAACACTGGTAAAATGAATGTTAGTACCAAATAAATTGAAGTATAGGGATAAAAAAAAAAAAAAAAAACACTGTTTTCTAATGGTGGCTGCTCTGGTCAAGAGTGTCTCTTAGCTTTGTTGCAGGGAGAGGAAGGTCCAGCACAGGGCATCTTTTGCCAGCCGACATTGCAATAGGTGGCAGAAGCAGTAACCTCCCCCTGCATGTTAGCCTGCAAATCCTTGTTAGCCAAAGAAACCCCACTTTGCTGCTCATGATCCTGCTGTTGCTCACTGGCATCACGGGTGGCAGCGAATTCCTCATTCTGCTTTGAAGAACAATGTCCCTCAAAACAAAGGGCCGCTTAAGCTGCTGGTTTAACCACATTGGCTTTGCTGGAGGTTATTGAGCTCTGCTCCTGCAGTTGTCTCTCTGATGCTGTTGAGCAGCTGTTGTTCACATGCGGTTTCTGAGTATCTTGTGAGGCAAGTAGATCTGTGGAGGTTAAAGTAACAGGTAACAGCTATTATCTGTGCTGTCTGCTCTTCAGATAGTTAGGAATCTCCTTGTTTAATAGATAACCAAGTGCTGCTCCAAAACACGAGTGTCCTTTGACTTGACGGGTTTTAACAATTGCTAGTGAACAGTTGCTTAAAGCAGCCCGAATACTGAGATGTTTTTTGCTGTAACTGCAGATAACTTGTGAGTTGTATTCAAATTCAGACAGCTCCTTTAAGATAGGAAAAACACATGTATTCTTACCTTAAGGAGCCTCTTGAGTATTCAGCAGCATGAATGTTGCAGAGGCTTCCGAACAGTGGGTGTCATGAACATGTGCTAAGCAGCTAAGTAAACTACAGTTTGTGTCCAGAAAAAGTGTTGCTTTTGGCTATAATAGATTTTGGCCATAGTGGAAAACAGTGTATTTGGTTTTGGCATGACTGTCAGACATTTGTGCTGGGGCCACAGCTGGGCGCAAGTCTAGCAAAAAGTGTGAACCCAGGAAGTGTTAAAAAATGTTAGTTAGTGATGGCATCTGTGCGAGTTGTAAAGTATAAAGGACTCTTGGTGATAGGCGCTTTTTAGCACATACTGGTTTGTTCTGAGCGAGCTTAATGCAGCAAAAGCATTTGCGTCTGGAGGAAACGGACTCTTAATTTGTTAGCATGAATTAGGTTGTGACAAAACATTTAAAATATCCCTTGTGAGCATGAAAATACAATGAAAAGGTGTTTTTCAGCAACTGCTTGTTCCCAAATGGCTGTGGCAGGATCTCAGACTCCCTTATGGAAGTGAGTGTGCAGAGCAGACCTTTCACAGGAGGCTATTCCGACTGTGCTGGCTTCAGGGCAGGAGTGCTGTCCGTGACTGTGTGATGAAAATACAAGGGCAATTCCTGCCTTGCTGGTATGTCCCAGGGTCCAGTGTGCGAGTTTCAGCGCAAAAGTCCTCATGTCCTGCAGGTCTCTCCCCTGGCTTTGGGTAGGATACCTATTGTGGCCTGTTGCTGTTCCCTTTGGTGTGTGTGAAATGAAGCTCCCTTTTTGCTAGACGGAGAACAGGAAGAAACCTCAGCTGTAACGAACAGAGCAAAGGTGCTTTTTGCTAAAAAGCTCACTGTAGTCCTTTACTCCTTTAACAAGGAAAACTAAACTAGGCTGTCAGTGGAGTGCCAGCATGCAGCTAAATAAAAACTCTTCACTGCTTGGATTTTTATGCTTGTCAGAACTTATCCAAAGCCAAGCAAGGAGAGAACGGCTCTCCTTTCTTGTTGAAGTTTTCAGAGGAACGACTGGCATGGCTCAGTGCTGTATTTGTACGTGCTGCATGTACAGACAATTACTTATGGACTTCGTTTTATTGCTTGGTTCTCTGACCAAGAGCTGACAAATTATGTGTGAGGGGTCCTTGCTCTGTTAGCTCCTTTGCCACAGAGTCAAAATATGCCTGCCTGGTACAACACGTTGCCTGTTGCTGTGGTACCTACCCACACCTGCGGTGGGTCACGTAAGCAGAGTGTTGTGGGGACTGTTACTTTTAAAAGTATAAATGGCATTTTTTGTCTGAAAATGTTTTCAGCCTGGTGGTAAATAATGTCTAGAACTATTACAGCTGCAGGGAAATGGGAAAAAAAGGCTCTTTTGTTGGAGTAGTTCTGCCTAAGCTCCATGAACTTGCCTTGGATAATAAGTCTGTTTCTTATTTGAGAACATCTTCCAGAGCAAAACAAGCTCAAAAAAATGCAAAAAATAGGTCAGGGATAAATCTGAGACTTAATATAACTCTTTCAAAAGCTGATTGTATATTAAGAATTATTTTAGTTTTCTTGTTTATGGTGTGATGAAAAGATTGCAATGGTTAATGTAACACAAGTTCCTTAATACCTTTAAAAATATGCACACACCCCAGCCTGCAAACAAAATGAGACAGGCAAGTTTAACTTTTTAATGCTTTTGGCTTCAGCAGGATATACCATGATTATTTAACATGAATTTAGAAGCAGATTTTCTTATGCTTTTCTTAAAGTTTTTAGTTATAAATATTACTAAGTTTTGTCAAACTAAAATAAAAGCTGTATTTTTGGGGGAGTGGGAGGTGCATGTCTGAACAGCTTTTTGTTCCAAGACTATCAGTGATTTTTTTTTTTACATTAGATACATGAATAAAAGCACCATTTTCCAGGATTTTTTTTCCTCCTATAGAAAAATTTTCCAATAGCTAAGAAAATGAATCTCATCAGTATTTAGAAAAGAGAGTTGAGTTTAAGATTGGCACTGTGTTTTCCAAGCATTCAAACCTGAAGGCACAGCCCAAATATTTAGTTGTTAGTTTAACCTACAATTTCTAGACACTCTGGATGGGACTCTCCCTTGAATGGATATGCAATGCTAAACTTTTTTTCTCTAGTAGGTCTTTATCAAAATAAGTTTCTTTATCCAGAGCTTCACTTTTAAAACGCCCACCTTTCAGAACAGTTGCATTCTGTGCAAGTGGAGGAGCAGCATGACCGTGTGCCTCAGGCTGTCGAGAGAAACGCTCAGAAGGGGAGGAGTCCTGTGCACCCCAGCAAACAACCTATGGATTTTCTTTCCTGTGAACATTGCTGTGGCCTTGGCTCTATGATGACTAGATGTGCTCTCTAAGCAGGGCTTCAAAGTGCATGGGTGGGAGCAGGCCCTCTGGGCAGCCTGAAACAGCTGTTGGGCTAAATGACGGGTGGGCTAAAGAAATTGGCTGTGCTGGTGAAGTAGGGAACAAATGCACACGTACTCCTTGGCATAGATTTCATCGATTCTTCTTTTTCCCTCTGTTTGTAATGTAGACTTAAAGCTTGGTGAATTTAAATGATTTTGGTGCTGGGAGAACATGTCAGAATGTGTGCCTCACCTCTCATGCTGTGTGCTCCCTTTTTGGGTACGGAATAACTTGGAACACCACTGAATTTTGTAGCCTACTCGCAAAGACATTTCTATTGTTTGCTGTAGAATTGCCAGAGGAAAAATCCAAGCTGATTTTTCTGTAATATAATTTCTGACTACTGTGTGTATTAGAGACCTGTAAGAGTTGCTGTAATGGGAGTCACATTTAGAACATATTTAGTTAATAGAACTTTCCTTTCAGACTTGTGCTGAGTTTTAAATTAACAGCTTAGCGAACATATAGCTCCTTGGCTCTCCATAAATACATGGGCACTCCACTTTGGGTTTGTGTATCCATTGAGTTGCACACAGAGTAGGAAGAAAGGTGATGCTAATCATCTCTAATCAATCTGAGCTTAAATCATGAGAAACAAAGCACTAACGAAAGCCACAGATCACTGTGCTCTATGAGTATCAAAGATGGGGATTGGTGTCGGGTAGACTGAGCGATGAGAGAAGAGGTTTTCTGCCAGGAGGAGTATTTAAGAATTCCCTCCCTCCCTCCCTGGGAAGCCTCTGCTTAGGACAGTGCCTCTCGGGTACTTCTTTTTGGATGCTTGTTTTTGTGCAGGAGCTGAGGCTGGCACCCGTCGGCTGATTCACTCGTGCCGTGATTGGAAACCAAGCCTTAAACAAGGAGCTGTGCTGCCGCCACTGCCCCCACCTCCAGGTTTTCAATTCTAAGAAGCTATTTCGAGGCTTAAAAGTCATCAGAGTGGCATGAGGCTTGAACAGAGCAGACATTGGGAAGGGCGAAAGGCTGGCGAAGTGGGAAGATGCTTCTGAGTTTCTCTCACGGCGATCGGAGCAGAGTTTGTGATGCTAGCGGTGGGTGAGGGAGGACAGGAAAGAAAAGTATGGTTGCAGGGCAGCACTTAAAACTGCCAGCAAATCCTAGGTGCTCTTTTTGGTGTATGTGATTCAACAGGCGAAGTGCAGGGAATCCTGCAGCCCGCTCTTTACTCTTCCCCTACTCAGAGGGTGGAAGAATGGCACGGATGCTCATGCCTCTGTTCACGCTGGGGTCTGGCACACGAGCTGCGAGCTGCCCGCGTGATTGCTGAAGCTGGACTAGAAAGGAGGAACAGCTGAGGCACGGTTGATAATCCTGCGTCGTCTTCAGGGCATCTTTTCTTAGTATCTTCTGCAGCTGTGTGTTTACTCAGTGTGTGCCACAGCTTGGTTGGAGAAGGTCTTTTTTACATCTGAGTCCTTATAAGCTTCTAATGGGTGTTTGATAACTGCTGGGTAAGGGTGGAGGTTGCGAGTGCGTTAGTGCAGGAACGCAGCCAGCCAGCGGGCAAGGCCAGAGCTAGCGCGCTGCTCAGCGAAGCCGGTGGGCCGAATCGTGCAGCGTCTCCTCCCAAGGGCAGCCCGTGGCCGCCCCGCACTTTCCCTCAGCCTGGAGCGGCTCAGCAGCTCATGTGAAGCTGCAGAAGAGCCAGTAACAGTCTAGTGTGCAGAGGACAAAACGGGTTTCCTCTCCAGGCAGCTTTTGCTCATCGTTTCACGGAGTATTTTCCACTTATTGTTCCTATCCTGCTGGATCAACTTGGGTCTGCCAGGCTGCATGCGTTTCAGCTGGAAACCTTCCCCATTTGAACTGTTCTGAAGGCTCTGTTGCTTTCACACTTCTAGTGTCTGCTTCTTCCGATCACCGCTTGTCACATCGAAACCTCCCTAGCTTTCTAAAGAGCATTGGCTGCGCTGTTAGATGCCAGTGTGGGGAATTGGCTTAAAAGCTGCTCTGCTGTCTTGTATACTTGTGAAAGAGAAATCTGTTGCATCCTTCCAGAAATAGGAAGGAGGGAGGTTTTCAGAAGTCCAGGCTAGAGTTTAGTGCTCAGATCCCTCTTACATCTTTGAAGATAAGCCATTATGTGTGCTCTTTGCTGGCTATGAAGCTTTTCTTATTTGAACTGATTGATGACTTTTCTTTTTCAGAGCCCTCTTGATAGAGCTCAAGCTGCCAAGAACAAGGGAAACAAATACTTTAAAGCAGGAAAGTATGAGCAAGCCATTCAGTGTTACACTGAGGCTATCAGCCTGTGCCCCCCTGAGAAAAACCTCGATCTTTCTACCTTCTATCAGAATAGAGCTGCTGCCTATGAGCAACTGGTAAGAAATTAATCATGTTTATTGTAAAAAGTTACATTGCACATTATGTATGTTGACATTTTTGTCCACTGATGATTCGCAGATAAGTGATATCTGCTGCCTTTAAAGCAGGATGCCATTGCTTGCAGCTTTAATTTTTTCCATCTGCATTTGAAATTATTTTCTGTTAACTCATGTCAGTCTGTCCTGTGTAATTCTTATGTGTGTCTGTCTTGGTCCTTTCTTTTAATGCAGGATTTTTATTTCTTGTCCTATAGCACGGCCTTCTTGTAAACCTATTACTTTTGCTTTTCTCTACTAGTGTGTTGCAGCTATATGAAAGTTACGTATTTTGGTGGTGCTTCTTTAAAAGCTAGTAAAAGAAAAACCTATAACTTACAAAAGCCCAACCCCAGAATTTTGCATAAGTGGAAGCACTTAGTTATTAGCTATGTGTACCTGATCTTTGTTTTAGAAATGGATTAGTGTGGTTTATTATGTTAGCAACAAATGTATGGAGCCAAATTGGAAAGCTATCATAGAATGAATCATAGAATGCTTGAGGTTGGAAGGGACCTCAGAGGTCATCAAGTCCAACCCCCCTGCTCACGCAGGGTCACCTAGAGCACGTGGCACAGGGCTGCATCCAAGCGGGTTTTAAAGGTCTCCAGAGAAGGAGACTCCACAACCTCTCTGGGCAGCCTGTTCCAGTGCTTTGTCACCCTCACAGTGAAGAAATGCTTCCTTAAGTTCTGTGGAACTTCCGATGCTTCAGTTTGAAGCCATTTCCTCTAGTCCTGTCACTGTCCACCACTGAAAAGAGGCCGCCCCCTCCTCCTCACTGCCTCCCTTGAGGTATTTATACACGCTGATCAGGTCCCCCCTCAGCCTTCTCTTCTCCAGGCTGAACAGGCCCAGCTCCCTCAGCCTTTGCTCACAGGGCAGATGTTCCAGATGTAAAAGAATTGAGAAGCAGCTTGGTGTGGTCTGAAGTATCAAGTGAGAGGCTAGATGCACAGAACAACTTAGCCTGCAGAGTTAGAGGGGGAATAAAACAGTTCTTGCCTAAACAAAAAAATGCTTGTAATACTAATTATGAGTATATAAAATATGTAATTATATATGATTATGACTTAATTATACCATTTTATGAATAATGAATGCCTAAGAACTGTATCCAGTTCCTTTCAGTTATTAGAAAAGACGTTTTTATGCTTAATTTTTGTGTAGCCTAGAGATCAACTCTATTCCTACATGTTTGTCTGCCATCCGTTTGAAGTGTACACTGTAGTGAATGAAAAATCCTTTGAACTAGCAAATTAAATATCGCTGTGTATCATCCCTTCGAAGTGTATAATGTAGTAAACTAAATAACAAAAATAGTAAACTAAGTAACAAAAATAGTAAACTAAATAACATTGTATTTTAGCCCTTGGTTAATCTTGAGTGTTGGTTTTTGTTATACTTGCCTCTTGTTTCTCCTTCTGTTGTGTGCCAGTCCTTCAGTCCCACCACCACCTCCTGCATCTGCTCGTTGTCGTCTTCCGTGTGCTTCGTGCAACTGCTCGGGTTCCTTTTTCTGTCGGGATTGGCGTTCTCTTGGGTGGTCCTCCCGGGACAGGTGCCTTCCAGTGGTGGCTGGCGGGTTCTGACTGAGGAACTTGCGGAAACAGCCGCGCACAGGGAGCAGCAGTGCGCTGGGAACTGCAGCCGCCGTCGGGAGGGCGGCGGGGCTGGCAGCAGCAGCAGCAGCCCGCATGGCACGGTGCGGCGCGGCCAGCGGCGTCCCCTTCACGCTCCTCTTCTGCCCGCAGCAAAAGTGGACGGAAGTGGCGGACGACTGCACAAAGGCTGTTGAGCTTAACCCCAAGTACATCAAAGCTCTCTTCAGACGGGCAAAGGCTCACGAGAAGCTAGACAATAAGAAGGAGTGTTTAGAAGGTGAGTCCCTCTTGGGGTGTGTGTACTTGAAGGGGAACTTGGGCACTCTGGAAACAGGAAAACAGGATTGTCTTTTCTTGTTGTTTTGTTTTCCTTCTGTGACTACAGTAATACCCCATCATGTACAGAAAAACACTCACAGCTACTGCAAGTATGTTTCCTTCTGCTCTAAGAAGAAAACTTCTGTTTTCTGTTGCAGAGAAATAACTTCTCTAGGAACTAAAGTGTTTCTGCAGGTTTCATTGGGCACGTATTCAAGCAAAAACAGCTTCAGTAGTATTTCTATGTAGTATAAGAGAAATGATATTTGAAACAGATTTTTAACTATATATTAACATCATATATTTGGCAGAACCTCCTGTATCAAATCCTTGTAAATGTTACCAAAACACAGAATCACAGAATGGCTGAGGTTGGAAGGGACCTCTAGAGATCATCTAGTCCAACCCCCCTGCTCCGGCAGGGACGCCCTGGGCACAGGGTGGCATCCAGATGGCACCCTCACAGTAAAGAAGTTCTTGCTCGCATGGAGGTGGAACAGCCTGGGTTGCAGTTTGTGGCTGTTGCCTCTTGTGCTATCACTGGGTCCCACTGAAAACAGCACGGCTCTGTCCTCATGATTCACACAGGCTGCTAAGATCCCCTCTCAGCCTTCTCCTCTGAAGGCTGAGCAGGTCTGTCCATCAGCAGGAGGTGCTGCAGGCCCCTAATGGCCTTTATAGCCCTAAGCTGGACTCTCTCCAGGAGCTCCGAGTCCCTCTTGTACGGGGGAGCCCAGCACTGGGCCCGCTCCAGCTACGGCCACTCCTCCCAGTTTTGCATCATCAACACACTGTGAACTGTCAGGAAGACGTAACTGAGACGCCATCAAAATTAAGGATAATTAGAGGTCAGATATGTTGTCTGAAGATACCTCTGAACTAGGTGTCACTTTGAAAATACCCATTTAAATTGCATGGAGTGAAATTATCCCTGCTGAAGCAAGATGGAAAGGCAAAGGTTTTCTGCTGTGCCGGTGTTATCAAACAAGGCAAGAAAACCAAAAGGTGTTCTGGTAGCTCGAGAATGTAGCTATTAAGAAAACTAAATTAGTTTTGTTATGTGTAACAGCTAAGAACTAGATCTGCTAGATCGGAAGATGAATACAGTGAGGAAAACGCGTGCTCTGCCTGGTGGTGCTGGTGCTGTATTTGTTTTTTCCCCCTCTTCTCTGCAATGGCAAGTTGCCTTCCTGTCCTGGAGGAGAACAGGCACTAGAAGGGACTGCTTAGGCCACTGGATCGAGCCCCTCACAACTGCCCAGCGGCTTCAGAAGAATCTGCAGAACATTTGCTGAGTCTGCCAAGGACTTGCTGTGGAGCAGCTGCTTCCGGAGCCCCGTAGCAAAATCTAGAGCTTGGGTAGCTCTGATAAACTGCGAGATGAGCAGAGCCACAGGAAAGGTCCTGGGTCTCTGCAACGGCATGATAGCTTTTAGACGTTGTTCTTCATGATGCTGGCAGCACTGATGTTTTTAGCCATTGTTTTCAACCTGCCCTTCATTTTTAGCCTACAGTTTGTTTCAGATCTGAAAAATGTCCGATTTGCTTGAGTATTGTCTTCTTTTTTCTGAACTAGGTAAATTTTTTTTCTAGTAAGATGCTGCCTGTACCACCAACTGTCCCAGGCAGGGAGGTGCATCCGTGCAGTAGAGGAAGGCAAAGCAAAGTAAAACTGGTTCATGCAAACGTGGCGGAATAGAGCACACGTGTAACAGAGGGCGAGGAGCCCCCGTCTTGCCTGCCGCTCCTGGCTGGGGTGTTTTTTCCCAGCAATTTCTCTGCACCTTGACCATACCAGAGCTGGGGGCGTTTTTGATAGGAATCATCACCTAAGAGTCTCTGTGGTGTTACAGAAACCACACTGGAAGCGTGTGATAGAAAACCTGCTTTTCATTGCCTTACACTGCTTGAATTTCAAATCCAAGCTCTGATGTTCAGTGACTAGCCTTACACAATGGCTTCATGGGAATTATATTTTAGGCTTCTGGTAAGCCTTTTCCTAGGATTTTTCCTTCTTAATGTATTTCTGTGAAAGGGACAGGCTATATACAAGTTAAATAGGGAAGATTGATGTGTAGAGTTACATTACTCAGCAAGGTCCTCAAGTTTGAGGACCTAGAGGAGTAATGATAAGGTGCCCCAAGGGCTCACTTCAAAATGTTGTTTAGGCTGTGAGTGGAAGTGATGTGGTGTGGGCTGGCATTTTAAGTGAGATAGCAGAGAAATTCTTCTTAATTTGCTCCTTCCCAGATGCACAGAGGTGTGCAGAAAGGGTGTAGCATTATAGGAGAAGGGTTCTCAAACTGAGAAAGGAGATGGGATTGGACAGAATTTGAGTTTAGTTTTGAAAGCAGAAAATTAGGACCGATCGCAAAAGAAAAGCTGTGGAAAGCCTCACTGGACTTAAGGATGTTGTAGATTGAGAATGAAAAGGAAAAAAAGAAAGAAAAAAGATTTGGTGAAATCCTTTTACTGAGAGGAGATCAGTTTGCCAGTATTTTGGAAAATGTGGCAAATACAGAAACTGGAAATGGAGGCTTTCATCTGCGAAGGGGATGTGTGTTTTGTCAGTGGCTTATTGTATTAGTGGTGCATTTTGTACTTTGGTAACTAACACAGCTGTTTCTAATCTCATTTTTGTATGTTCCCTAGATGTCACTGCAGTCTGCATTTTAGAAGGCTTTCAAAACCAGCAGAGCATGCTGTTAGCTGATAAAGTTCTTAAACTACTCGGGAAAGAAAAGGCCAAAGAGAAATATAAGGTAAGACTTGTGATATTGAGGATAAGTTCCAATTCTGCTTGCTTAGTTGTTGAAACATAGATTTGATTTTGGCAGTTGTTACAGGGAAGTCACTCTTTTCAGCTGGTGAATGGAAGAATCAACATCAGCAGTTTAGGGCAAAGTTACTGCTTTGCTCGGGATGTTTTCTGTTGGGGCAGCTACTAGTCCTCCTGAAGCCTCTTTAGGAAAAGAAGCCTCTTTGTGACTTGTAAAATCTTTTCACTGAATTGAATAAAACAATTGCTACCCCTTAAGCTGTGGGTTGTGTGGAGCATCAGTGCTAAAACAGCAACAGGGGCATCCTCGTTTGTGTGAGCCAAATGTTCAGTTAGCTCCATCAGTTCTGGTGTGTCATTTTGCTGAGTTAGCCATGGCGTGTGTTGAGACAGGAAGGGTTAGAAATGCCACAGCAATTTGGGTTCCATGTTTGATGACTGACTTGCAATGAGAAGGAAGGCTGGGAGCTTTCTCCCCAAGGAAAATTTTATTTTATAAATAGAAATTTTATGTAAGTTAACAGAGGAATTCCTGAGTGTTAAGAACTGAGGAAATAAGAATGTTAAAGTTTTTGATTTGTTTTAAAATATGTAAGAAATGATGCCTTAGGAAGTCTGATCTTTTTGTTCACCGGCAGCCTTCCTGCTTCTCTCTTGAGAAACTGGCCTTCCTGTTGTCAGATTCATTTGTGACACTCAATCACAGTCTGTTTCTGTTCCAGCGCTGTCAATAGCTGCACCTACTTGTACTTCTCTGTTTGGAATCACCCAGACTTTGTGTTGGCCTCAGTAAACCACAGTAATGTGAACTTCAGAAGTATAGGGGTAGCAAGCTGTGGTTTTAATTCCCACTGGGTACTAAGTTCTCAGCTGAAGCTTAAATAACCCCGAATGGCAAACTATCAAGTCAGAAAATACAGAGCTATCAGTGCAGTTATCAGTGGACAGTCGTAATTTCTTTTCTTTCACGAGTGATTGACTGTTGACTTCAAGTACGTGGCCTGTTCCTTTCAGAACCGGGAGCCCCTGATGCCCTCCCCGCAGTTCATCAAGAGCTACTTCAGCTCTTTCACAGATGATATCATCTCCCAGCCTTTACTTAAGGGAGAGAAGTCGGATGAAGATAAGGATAAAGAGGGAGAAGCTGCAGAAGTGAAAGAAAAGTGAGTGTACAGTTGGAAGCTTTTAGGTACTGCAATTAAGTTTTCAGTTGTTCTGATACTGTGCTCCGCGTAACTTGCTCCTGTTTTATAATGCTCTGTGTAGGAAATCCTGTGGTGATAAAAGAAACCTGTGAAATAAGATCAGTGTTTAAAAAAGTGAAACGTTTGGGAAAACTGGCTGGCTGACCAAACCGGCAGCGGCTTTGGTGCATTAAGCCTAGGAAGACAGTGAGAGCAGGAAGAAATGCTGAGTATTTATTTCTAGTACTGTGCTAAAGCTTGGGAGGTGGGAGGATGGGGAGAGAGCTGAAAGGGTTTCTGGAGAGAGGGGTGTTTTATATGAGGGGAAGAGTTTTTGAGGAAGAGATCGAAATCCAGCCTTTGGATTGGAAGGGAAAATCCAAGCTAGGAAAAAAGGTCTGTGCTATGAAAACTGAACTACAGCAGCTGAGGCTGAAAGCATCTTTATCTTTCCAGAATGAAATTGCACCAGCATGAGAGGTTCATTCCGACAAAGAAAAACTTAAAATCTTGAAAGAAACTTGAGTGCAGAGGTTCTTTTGTTTTGTGATTGATTGAATCCAGGACACTTAGTTGACAACAAGACCTTACTTTACTTTTTTGCTGTGAAATCTTTCACATGTAAAATGCATGCTGCTAAATTTTATATTTGATTTTTCAACCTGGGATGCCACACCTGCCTTTTTTAAGTCAGAGATTATATCAGGCCTTAAAGAAGAGGGGGAAAAAAAAGTCAAGAGACAAATGAAGCTTAAATTGAGGAGGAAAAAAATATTTGTTTTCTTTCAGATGTAATTTGGACACTTTGTGTCTAAATTGATTTCAATCAGATGACTTAATCCAGCAATATTCAAAACTGCTTATAATGCTAATGTTGCAACTTAGTATAGAAGAACTGGTGTTTGTTATGATATAAAAAGTAATACGTCTGTACTGAAACTGGAGTGTTCAGTGGATGCTTATGTATATACAGCTCTGCTAACATCATTTACAGCTCTGGCTACTTGAGAGCAAAACAATATATGGAAGAAGAGAACTACGACAAAATTATCAGTGAGAGCACAAAAGAAATTGAAGCCCAGGGGAAGTACATGGCAGAAGCTTTACTGCTACGAGCCACCTTCTATTTGCTCATTGGCAACGCAAACGCCGCCAAACCAGACCTCGATCAGGTGATCGGCATGGAAGGCGCAAACGTGAAGGTAGGGACCGGCATAGCTGGAATGTAGAGTGGGCTAAGAAAGCGTAAGAGTGCAAGAATGGACTCGCAGTGAAGTTCAGAGCTGCTGCTTGCAACTTTCCAGGCCCTTAATGGCAGCGCTCTGTTTCCTTTCGCTATTACCTTGTTTTATTTCTGGGGAATTGTGCTGTCACTGCTGCACTGGCAGTATTTCCGAGACAGCCGTGCTCAGCCTTATAAATGGAGGCATAGATGAAGTGGAATCAATGAGAGGCTTCTATGAGCTGAAGATCTGAATTCATAAATAAGAGGGAAAACACTAGTTGTACTTGCACGTTGAACTGCTGCTCAAAATGTTGAGGTGTTTGTAAGCAGAGCAAACAGGCCTCCTAACAGGGTTCCCTGGCTATGAAACCTGGCGAACCTACGGGCTGACTTACTTGCAGTTAAGCAGATGACTAATTTATACTGATCAAGTTAGACTCAATGTGACTTCAATTGCCGCTTAGGTTAGCACAACGTGCTAAGTTGTGGTGGTCAGTGTCAGGTGGTGGCCCCCTCAGTGGTGGCCAGCGACAGGACAAGGGGTAGTGGGTGCAAACTGCAACCCAGGCAGTTCCATCTGCATGTGAGGAAGAACTGCTTCCCTGTGAGGGTGACAGAGCCCTGGCACAGGCTGCCCAGGGAGGCTGTGGAGTCTCCTTCTCTGGAGGTCTTCCAAACCCGCCTGGATGCCGCCCTGTGCTCTGGGTGTCCCTGCTGGAGCAGGGAGGGTTGGACTAGATGATCCCTACAGGTCCCTTGCAACCTCAACCATTCTGTGATTCTGTAGTGCTGGACCAGCACCGGTGTGCCTGACGTTCTCGTGCGCTTTCCTCCCCGCAGCTGCGCGCCAACGCGCTCATCAAGCGCGGCAGCATGTACATGCAGCAGCAGCAGCCCGCGCTCTCCACGCAGGACTTCAACATGGCAGCCGACATCGACCCGCAGAACGCGGACGTTTACCACCACCGAGGACAAGTAAACAAACGCAGCGCTTTTGTCCTAGGGTTCGCCTCTTGCGGGCTGGGCTGAAAGGAAAGGAACGAGCCGCGTGTCCTCAGACACGCTCCGTGCTGTTTGCGTTGGAAATGTGGGAATTCCGAGCTCGGATTTGTAATGTAAAATTCTGAGCTCGGATTTGTAATGTAAAGGATGCTAGAAGGAAAAGGAAAAGTGCTGTGTACAGACAGTGCCAAGTTTTCCTTTGGAAGACTTCCACAGATCAGTGCCTCTCTCCAGGACTTTGTTAGATCTCCCTAATGCTCAGAGATAGAATGTGGTGTTTGATGTTTGAAGGGGATGAAAGTCCTTCTGCAGTTTGAAAGTTGGCATTTTAAAATAACCCTTCAGAAAAGCAGGAGAATAACAAAGTAAGTTTTACTCCTGCAGAGGACCACAATGTCAGGAAAAGAATCATGACGTTTGAAAGCAAAAATGTGTTAAATTCTATGTAGTTCATTAACTGCAGTGAGGCAAAGTAACTTGAGAAACTAGAGCACAGTTATGGAGACTGACCATAACGAGTGGGATCTCTGCTAGACAGAAGTGGAGACACAAGGGCCTAAAATGCAAACCTGCTCGGTCCCTACCTGTGGACGTTGCCTTTTTGTGTCTGAACCCCGGGGTTCACCAATGGCTCTGGGCTGCCCTGCCAGTGAGCTCTAGGCGCAGGTTTTGTGAGTCACTAGATAAATGTGAACTGGAAACCACGTTAACTGATGCTAATTGACGTATCACTTACTTGTATGAAGCGCAGATTAAATACAGAAATAGGATTCTCTTTCGTTCTGGCTAGTTGAAAATCCTGCTTGACCAAGTCGAAGAGGCCGTGGAGGATTTCGATGAATGTATCCGATTGCGACCCGATTCCGCCTTGGCTCAAGCACAGAAATGTTTTGCTCTGGTAGGAAATGATTTGTCTGGGCTCTCTTTCTTTAAAGATGTTCTTGAAAGCATATTTTGTTTCTCAGTATTTCCTTGAAAGAAACTGCAAAGTAGTGGAATGAGCATCTCAGGTTTTTTTAAATATAATAAAGCAGGAACTAATGCAACAGATTTTCTTCAATTTGAGTGAGGGCTCGTCCCTTTGTTTTTCAAGCTGGGTTCAAGTAGACGGTATTTTGTGTTTCCAAGTGGTAGCAGATAAAACTTCACTGACCTCAGTTTGAATGGTGTGCAAAACACCGGGCCCTCCCTCAAGGAGGAGTAAGGACTTAAGCTTTACTTAAGTGTACAGGACAGGCCTCTCAACTTCCAGAGCTTGCAAAGCAGCTGGCGTGACACATGTGTGTCCTGGGGATATGTGTGGGTCTGTTGGACACTTCCTTGCTTAATTCTTTTTCTTTTTTTTCTTTTTCTGTCTTTGACAGTATCGCCAAGCGTATACAGGAAATAATCCCCTGCCTGTGCAGGTGGCCATGAAGGGCTTTGAAGAGGTCATAAAGAAATTTCCAAAGTGTGCCGAGGGCTACGCACTCTATGCTCAAGTACGTTCCTCTTTGTAAACACGTTCTGGAGTAACGCACATCCTTGGATGAGCTACCTTAAATCATGGATATAGGGGCTGTGCCGTGTTTAACATGTATTGCTTGTGGATCCTCCGTCACAGCTGGCACTGTGATGGTGATCTGGGCAGTTAAAGCTTAGCCTGTCCCCTCTAAAGAGCATCAGGTTTGCAAACAAGCTCGGGTAACCTGTGTGCTGGTCGGCGCCGCGCTGCGACGGGGGGAGCAGGCCGATCCCAGAGCGTCGATGTGGTTTTAATTGGAGTTCGCCGGACACAGAGCGCGCGCTCGCGGCGCCCACTGACGCGGGGTTCTCTCGTCCGATGCAGGCGCTAACTGATCAGCAGCAGTTTGGCAAGGCTGACGAAATGTATGATAAATGTATCGACCTGGAGCCAGACAACGCCACCACGTACGTTCATAAAGGGTACGTATGGCGCTCGCGCTGCTTGGGGCCAAGGGCACGTGGCGCCGAGGTGAATCGAGCCTAGCTCGGTGTTTGGCTCTGAAAGTTCAGCAGCAAAGAGCAACTCTGTGAAAACAACTTAGGGCTGTTAAAAAAAAAAGGTTGTGGAAATACTTTTTTTTGACTAAACTGTGAATAAGACTGAGGTTTCAGTAAAGTTTTGTTAGTTTTCATTCCTAATCAGTATCTGCATCAAGCGTATCTGACTGAATTCAGCTCTGGCTTGAGTTGAGCTCTGTGCTGAAGTTTTCTCTTTCAGAAAAAAAGAAAAATCCTGTAACCAGTTTGCTTGAGAGGAATTTTCCTTTCTTTGGAGGCCTTAGGCTGGTGATATAACTTCCTGACAGTGCATTTCACATTTGCCTTCTTTTAAAAGCCCTGAATCTACTCTGTACTCTGCATTAAGAACTTAATGCCTTTGTTTGGAATAGTTTTCAGCTTGCATGGGCTGGATTGTGGGGATGCATGAAGTTTGTTCTAAGTTTTCTCTTTCTTTTTCAGTTTACTTCAGCTTCAGTGGAAGCAAGATTTAGACAAAGGTTTAGAACTCATAAGCAAGGCCATTGAGATTGATAACAAGTGTGACTTTGCATATGAAACCATGGGGACGATTGAAGTGCAAAGGTAATGTCAAGATGTCGTGTAAAGCATCCTAGTTACTTTTGAAATGATAACAGTGCTTTAGATTTCTCTATGACTCTTAAGCCTTTCTTGAGATCTTCTCAGCAGAAGCCCCAAGTTCTGTTCTGTGACCCGCAGGGAAATCCTTCCTTTCTCAGCAGTGCATTTCTGCTCTGTGCTCTGGCAGACTCCCGTGTTTCCCACCATCATACACACTGGACCTCATGCAAATGTGTCTGTGTATGTGAAAATACTCATACATTTTAAATAACGTTTTGCTGATAGTAGTTGCTAGGTTTCCTGCATGTCCAACATAGCCCTTTAAAACGTCCCTTGCTGCTCCCTGGCCGCTGGTGCTGGGAGTGCGAGCTGGGCTCGTAACCGTGGCCTCCCCCAGGAGCTCTGCACCTAGGGAGCTCTGCACCCTAGGCTGAAGAGCAGCGACTACAGCGTGCTCCGCGGCAGCACGAGAGCTTGGGGCCGCTGGGCTTGTGGCAACGGCTGCTCCACGTGTTTAATGTGAACGAGGCAGGTGACAAAAAGCTTTGCCTGCTCTTCTGCGTCTACATATTTTGAGGCCTTGTCTTTGCTATAGGAGTTTTCCTCTTGAGTACCCAGCCGCCTGCAAGGGGGGAGAGACTTCCTTCAGTTGGGAGTGGAAGACTTCCCACTGATGTCCTGGCCCTGTCTGTGTGGTCTCCCTGGTGTCCCATGGAGAACGTGTCGTTCCACGCCAGCCCTGGGGGGCTCGGAAGGGGAATGCTGCAAAACAGCTGCCCTCAGCAGCCCTCCTCCTGCCATGGGGTGCTGCTCCAGGGGCCCCTCTCTGTGCCTCATCATCACGTCCCTCTCTGTGCCTCATCATCACGTCCCTCTCTGTGCCTCATCATCACGTCCCTCTCTGTGCCTCATCATCATCACGTCCTTACGCTAGTCCCCGCTGTGTCCTTGAGCGGATACTCAGAGTCCAGTAGCGAGGGGAAAAAAAGAAGGTGGGGGATGCAGCAGCTGCCTGGCTGTTCTCATTGGGCTGTGCTTGGGCTCGTTGCAGAGGCAACCTGGACAAAGCTATTGAGATGTTCAACAAAGCTATCAACCTGGCCAAATCGGAAATGGAGATGGCCCATCTCTACTCGCTCTGCGATGCTGCCTACGCCCAGACAGAAGTTGCAAAGAAGTACGGACTGAAGCCACCGACGCTGTAAAGGGACACGAGGAGGAGGAGGAGACCTTCGGAAGCGAAGTTGCCCACTTCAGCCAGCCCTAGGGACGCTGTCGCCAACCATGCTGAATGGTGGAACTTAGTTTTTTCCCGTTCGTGGTGTTGTCATTTGTTACATCTGTTAAATGTTTAGGTGTTGTGGGAGTGGTTGTCCGAGGAAGTATGCAGTGTTGCAGCTTGTTCCTCCTGCAGCAAAGACCTTACAGTGCGTTAAGGGAAATAAAGTTGCAGGGGAACAAATGGAAGACATTTTTGGCCATGCAAATAAAAACTTGACATTGGTTCAGTTGGGGTGATTATGTTGTGGGCGATTTTTGCTTTATCAAGTAATTTTACAGCATGTTTTTTTTTCCTGGTGATTTTAAAGGTAATACTAGCCAGTGCTGTAAAATAGGTTTCTTTTTTATATGCAGTTAATCCTTGAGAGTTGATTTTAATTTTGAAAAATTGAAAAAAAAAGAATAATTTACAGAACTGTTTCGTAATAGATTTTTTTTTAAGCCAATAGCAGTGGAGAGAATCCCTGTAAATATTCCCAGGCATGCACAATCCTGCATAGAAACTACTTAGAAAGAGCCCCGTGGCAGCTAGTGGGGAGTCGCTCGGAGAGGCTGCATCCTCGCCCCAGAGGGCTCCAGTGACCTGGAGCGCCAGAAGGAGCTGGTGCAGAGGCCATGGCCGGCAGGGACAGGGGCACCACCGTGTTCCCTGGGGGCAGCCCCGCCTGGAAGGTGCACGGTTGCTGCTGGGAGGAGCGGGAGCCGCACGGGCAGGGCCAGAGCCACTCACGGGGCGCTGCCCCCACGCTTGCTGCAAGGCAGCAGCCAGCAGAGCCTCCAGCCTCCCTGCACCAGCCTCTGGAGGCTACGGCCTTCTGGCTCAGTCCTCGCCAGAGCCCGGAGCAGGACTGGCTGGGGTAAAGGACACAAATTAGCCTCAAGTTCCAGATAAGGAATCGGGAATCTTTCCTGCTCTCTCCTGCCCTGGGTATTGTCTAAGATGAGGAAGGCTGCAGAAGCGAAGCGACTGCTCTGCAGCCAGCACTGTCTTTAACTGGCAAACATTAAGTAGCAGCATAAAGAGCTTCCTCTCCCTCGGGCTCTGGGCTGGGGTCTTTTTAGTTGGTCTTTTTAGTGTTGAAGCCAGTCAGTCCATAGGGCCTCTCCGCAGGTTGATGCGACTGATTAAACCTTCTGCAAACACCTCTGACTAGCTCAGCGTACACTGTGTTGGGTTTCTTCCCATCCTAAAAGTAACATTCACTTACCCTGAATTTTCTAGTGGATTTCATCTCTTTAACAAAGTGAACCGAGCTGTGGTGAAGCTGCCCTGCTCTCATGTTGTGGCACTGACGGCAGCAGTTTGCAGGCTGGGCTTGGCCTTGGTCTCTCGCGGCACCTGCAGAGGCCGCCAGGACGGGCCAAGTCTCCTGTGTCACCTCGCTTGTAGGTGGGGATGGGGACGTCACAGGGCCGCACACAGGCCGAGGGACTGGACAGTGCAGGCAGCCCCTGAGGACACGGTGAGGCCGGGCTGAGGTGCCCTGCTCTCCTAGGGAGTTTTTATTCGCATGGCCTTCTTTCCACTGGCATTTTCTCCTCTTCATCTTTCCTACTGCCTCCCCTCCCACCCCCCAGATCAGTTAAGGGAAAAAAGCATGTGCTGTCTATTACTTAGCATTCCAGATCATCACGGATTTTTTGCCTGTTCTTGAACTAGTTTGAAACTGCACTGAAAGGATGCGTTTGTCTGTAATTTTTTTTGTAAATGACATATCACCTGTAAACTCAACGAATAAATATTACCTTCAATTACCTCTCTCTGACACATGTAAGAGCAGCTTTGGGTGAAAGGCTGCGTAACACAGAGGAGTGGCACAAACGGCAGGAAAACTCTCTGGGCTTGCCCAAGGTTGCTTGAGTCTGGGCAGAGCTCGTGATGACCAAGTCCCTTCTGACTTCTCTCACCCGAAGCCCTAATTAAAAATGAGGAAGAGCCGTGGGCTGAGCAAGTCTGGGATGGCACAGGGCTGCTGTTGAAGGCTGAGAGTTACAGGGGAAAGGAGATCCAACCAAGAAAGCCAGGACTCGGAGTGGCCGGCAGCTGTTGTATGGAGGTGCGTTTGGCTCAGGTTTCTCTTCAGTATGATAGAAGGGATTGCTGGTTTTTAGTGTGATTTTTTAAAGGATGATGTAGTTTAAGCAAAACCTCCAAGACACATGTTCAGTGTGACACTGATACAATCATGTAGGCAGCTGGTACTGAAGACAGGCATTCCGTGGGCGTCGAAGAGCTTGGGAAGTGGCTTCCCCACATCGTAGCCTTCATCTTCGTCCCGCTCGCGTCCAGTCCCTCCTGCCCTTGTTCAGAAGCAGAGAGGAGCTTGTCAACAAGGCAAGGGAAGCTGGGATTTGAACCACTGAGATCTCCATGCAGGTGGAAGGTGGAGGGGGATGGAGGATGGCTCAAGGAGCTGAGCTCTAACTTACTCTAGAGCTCTAACTTACTCACAGCCAGGTTGGCTGTGAACAGCCTCCCTCACGGCACTGGTACCGACGTCCCTGCTGAATCCAGGTACTCGGGGCACTGCTCGATTTTCTGCCTTGCCTTTGAAAAGAGCCTAAACTTCGGCACGGTGGCTGCGGGGCAGGTTTTGTATTTGTAGAATATTGGTGCAAATGTATAATAGGGTGACTTTAAAGTGCCTGTGTTCTGCCAATACTTCTAAAAAAAAAAAGTTGCTGTTACTTCAGCTGTTCTCTAGCCAAGGATTGATTATGCACTTTTTCATTTGGGAAAAGAATAAAAATATCCCACAAGATCCCAGTCGCTGTGTATCCCTTCTGGCAGTGGAGTTACTGGAGGTGCTCAAAGAGCCCGGCTAGAACAGGGTGTGGGGCTGGGAAACCAGCCTGCCTTGGACTGCACGCGTGCACAACTTGCCCGAGGGGCCATTTCACGTTGCCACCTGCCCCCTGCCCACGGGAGGCTGCTCTGGCCACAGCCCCAGTGGGCACTGTGTGTGCGTGCAGCCTGCGCCTGGCGCTAAGGGTAAATACCGAAGGGTTACTTGCAGCTGGGTTAGGGGGGACGAGTGCTTGGGAAGGCTGCGCTGGGTTAGTCCTGCCCAGCCTGCACTGAAGGAGCCGGGGCAGAAAAGGGCTGGCGAGAGGAGCCAGGTGTAGGAGCTCAGAAATACGGGTCAGGATGAGCTGCTCTGGGTGAGCAGCTGGAGCCTTGCAGGGGCTGGCACTGGTGCTGATTGCTCAGGATGTGCAGGGGCTCCAACTCAGATGGAGAATTGCTCGTTTTTTATATTTATTTTTTCAACCAATAAATTCTCATTTCACTTTACACTCTGTGACTCTTTTTCTTAGAGCTCCTCTATGGAGTGTATACGTGAATGCCAGGCAAGCATGGATACAGGAAGCTTGCAGGGAGGGAGCTGCCACAGGCTGCGGAATGTGCTGACCTGTTCTTTGAGGACATGAGGATCATAAGGCGTTAGGGATATCCTTAGTGTCCGGCTTAATTTACTCACTGCTTTCCATCGAGGTGGCTGGGGCTGCTAGAGGCCACCTGCAGCTCAGTTCAGAGAAGTCAAAAAACCATCAAGGAACTACGGAGGCAACAGCTGTGGATCAACATGAAGGAAAAGGTAAGGTGGTTTGAGGAAAACTGATGGGGACTACGTAGAGGAAAACCTGCTCCCTGAGGCCACCTCTTTTCTTTGCCATCTCCTTTAGCCTCATGGCTTGCTTTAGCCTGGTTGCTACTGCAAACCTAAAATCCTGCAGCAGAGGCTGGGGGTGACTGTATGGGCTGCACCTGCTTCTCACCTCCGCTCTCCTGTGAGAAAAAATACCAATGGCGATTCTTGTTTTTATTGGTGGGAAAGAGCAGTGCCAAGGTGGCTTCCTGGTGGGCAAACAGCTGTCTCAAAAACTGCTAGCCTGGTTCCGAGTATCTCAAAGCCATCCTTAATAACTGATCAGTTGTTTTTTCTAGCCAGAGCAGTGGAATAAGGAGGGTTTCACATGCAGTTATGAGAGCTGGATTCTGACAGGGATAGGTTATTCCACCCATCAGGTAGTACCTGCCTCTCTGCTACCCGTCACAGAATCACAAAATCACAGAATATTTAAGGTTGGAAGGGACCTCTAGGGATCATCTAGTCCAACCTTCCTGCTCAAGCAGGCACACCTACAGCATGTGGCACAGGGTGGCATCCAGGCGGGTTTTGAAGACCTCCAGAGAAGGAGACTCCACAACCCCCCTGGGCAGCCTGTTCCACTGCTCTGTCACCTGTGAGACCAAGGGCAGAGTCTCAGTGCAGTTTTCCATCCTTTGACTGGCTCCTCTCTTTGTAGCCTTGTAAGCTGAGCACTGCCAGGCATTCGAGTCAATGCAGGCACAGCACTAAGGCAGCTGTGGCTTTTGGTTTTATTTTCATTGCCATGTTACTGTTGCTTGAGCTGGGAGCACAGAGCAGCGTTGGCAGCAGTTGCAGCGAGGGGAATGTCATGGATGGTGCTGAGAATGCCCAAGAGCTCAGACCTGTTAGGGATCCCTCTAGAGCAGCTGCCCTCCTCGTGCACTGCCACCAGGCAGCACAGAGTAGAACGTGGCCCCTTTTCCTACTGGGTCAAAACTGAAGCTGTAAGTGCCCCTTGTAACTGGGCGCTTCTGTGTCCCTCGACTGCCTGCTGTGCTGTGTGCACAGCTTGGACGGGAGAAGTTGTGCAGAATTCCGGGCTGCTTGGCAGCTCACTGAACCATTCAAGGCACTAAGGCCAGAGTTGCAGGCTCTCCGCAGGACATAAGGGTGCCATTCCCACTTCCTACAAATGGAAGCCTCAGAGAAACTTAGAAAATAGCAGAGATGATAAGCAGTGCTTAAAATTATGATGCCTAAACAGCAATGTTGAGTTCAGAAGATTTGACTTCTAGCTTTGTCCTAGTTGTTAATTACCGCTAAAAAAGATTATATATATGTTGGCTCAGAAGCTCTATTTCTCTTTTCTTTTTTTTTAAATTAACTCTCCCAGGGGGCAGCAGCCTCCGGAGCAGCCAGGTGAGGATGGCTGAAGGGGAAGGCAGCAGCTGTGGTGCCCCCTCGGGAGCCTCCCCTTCCCCCGGCTTCACTTTTTCCCCTCCACGCTGTACAGATCCTTGCGCTTCTGCTTCAAAACCGGGATTTGCTCGCGGATTTCCGCAAGCTTCTTCAGATCTGCAGGGAGAAGAAACAGCCCTGAGAAGATGGTCAAAAAGGACTGCCAAGTGCCCAGGAAAGGAGCAGCTTTCACCGCGCCTGTCCCTGTTGGTCCCCGGACTAGGTAGCCAGAGCCAAATAAGCCCAGGCTTTGCTCTTGCCCAGTAAGGGAGGTGACCTTAGTGCCAGAGTCTCCTCCTAGAGGAGAGGGAAGCAGAGAAACCCTGCCAGCTTACCTATATCTGCGTACAGAAGGGCCTCCTCGGCGCCAGCCTTGGCAATGACCTCCCCCCTGCAACAGGAAGCACAGCTGTTGGCAGCATTAGCACAGGGGTGTCAAGGCAGCAGCACAGCGGCTGGCATTCGTACAAGGGCAGGGCTCCCCTTGTGGAGCTGGGGCTGGAGAGGCAGGGCTGTCCTAAAAACAGCACGCCAATTCCGCACTCCTGACTTTGCTGCTTTTACCCAGGGCTGCTCCGGCACACGGGAAAAAGTAACTGCAGATTAAGTCAGAACGGGCCTTGTCTCATTGAAGACACTCTTGCATTTCCTGGGCCCAAGCAGGGTTGCTCTTTGAGGAGGTTAAACAGCTTTGTGCAAAGATTATATATGGTTCTATTCTGGACAGACACTTATCACACTACATAGTATAGAACGGCATGAATTTCAGGGACAATCTGAAGTCAGCAGCTTTACTAATACTCGATGTTACGGAAGTAGCTTCTGTGCTTACAGGGAGAATGCATATTGTCAAACTATTGTTAAACTAGTTTTACTGGCTATCTTAAAAAAAAGTATGAAAAAAGATGACTTTGAAAGCATAGCTTATTGCAAGCTTGTCTCTTTTTGTCACTAAGCTCCCCAGCTGCATGTGGCTGCCGCTTTTAACTAAAACTTAAGATGTTTTTAGAAGTGAAAATGTGAGACTGAAATGTGACCGCCACGTTAAACATTTTTTAACCACGAGAAAACTATTATTTTTCTGAACTCACCATGGATTTACTACCGTGCTGTGTCCCCAAGCAATGTAGGAAGCGTTTTCGTCTCGAGCAGGAGAAGCAGTAGCTACGTAGACTTGATTATCAAGAGCTCTGTGTTCACAGAAGACAGGGAAGAAGAATAAAAAGTCAATGACATTTCTTCACATCACCACTTAACTAGGCAGAAGAGAAAGAAGTCAGGCTGAAGGGGCGAGCTCTACCTCCTTTGGAAGAGTAGCCAAAATCATCAATGACAAAGGACAGAAAGAAAACAGAAAGCTTAGAAAGAGAAGTCTCTAGCACCTGCCCCCAAAGTTAGGCTACAGTGAGTTATGTACTTTTTTCAGTAGGCAGGAAAGGTGAGTGAAACTAAACATTAATAATAAATTTCATTTCTGTTTAAATTAAGGAAAGAATCCTGCAGTCAGGAGCCCTAGGGTTCGTTTCTATCTTTTCTTAGAGCAGAAGGGCCTGTGTGACTGCTGCTCACAGTCCCCAGGGCACAGTTGTTGGCAGGAGCGAAGGCCAAGCAACTCTTGCCTTCCTCTTGGGCGGCCCAATTTGGGGTCCCCTTCAAGGCCTGTGCAACCGTGACCCCGCAGCGCTACTTGTTCAGCACAACGTGGCTTGCCCTGGGAACTTGCCCTTACCGTCCCCTTTGCAGTAGTTCCCAGTGGGCTGGTCCTGTGGTCAGGTTAAAAGCCCCTGGATACACCAGCAGCTGGCAACCTGTGTTAAAAGAAAGTAAGTCAGAGGCCAACTATCATTAAGGGGAAAAACAGTTTATCCTCCAGCCTCCCGTTACAGTGGGGGGGTTAAGGCAAGCTTTCTGTCACTGTTTATTGCCAGCCTTCTGGCACCACAGGCTGCATTTTGTATTATTTGTGTCACCAGGGCGCCTGATCCTGCTAGGATCACCCGCTAGGTACCACCCTGGCCCAGCTCCAGCCTTGGGGCTGCCCCAGCCTCACCTTTCTGCCCGTAGATCTGAGCCAGCTCAGCAAACCTCATGTCGTAGCAGATGCCCAGGCCCACTCTGCAGTACGCTGTCCTCAAAGCACAGGAGAGAACAGTCACATGACTGCCCCACGCACACAGCTGAAACCCCCCTGTCCCTGGAGCCCCACCCTGCCAGCTGTTCAGGAACATGTGTCCCAGCACCAACGAGAGGCATATTTAAATGCCTCTCCTTATCTGCAGCAAGCACCAGGAGGAGTAGCTGTGTCACACATGTATCTGAGGTGGTTCATGGAAAAATGTTGAAATGGGTTTTATAGTTAGTTTTTTCCCATCACTGTAGCAGCTTCACATGCAACAACATGATAGTGTAGCTGTTTGCTACATAAAAACATGGCTTGGAAAGGAATACAAACACTGTTTACACAGATGTAATTTCTATTTAAAAAAATGATAACTACTAGAAATCAAGAAACCTTGCTTGTTAGCAGAAGCACCATGATGGCTGCTTCCTCCTTTTCTACTCTTCTGGTCCTTCTCAATCAAACTGCCTTTACAAAGAGTTTCAGAAGCACTTCGCACATGTGAAATAAACCATCTCTATGGGCCATGGTGGTCAAGGCCCGAGATAAACCCAACCACCTAAGAGTGCCAGGGGCTGGGGGGAGAGGAGCTGCACAGCACAGGGGCCCCAAGCCTGTCCCGCTGCGCGCCTGGCCAAGAGGGTTTGTCTGGTACTCACGGGTATCAAACGTAGCCAAAGTGTTGCCGGGACTCAGGGTTTCCGACTCTTTGAACTGTATCTTCCCAGGAACATTAATGTCAAACAAATGAATCTGTAATTAGAGTGTTATGAATGACAATTAAGAGCAATTTCTCTGCTTGGTCTTTGAGCTTGTTCACGTTAGAACTGTGTATTTTCTAGGCAACTTCACCCAGACTACTCACTCTCCCGCTAGGATCCCAACTAACCATTGCTGAAGAATTAAATCATCTTTGGGAAATGTCACAGGCAGTTTTCTTCTCTACATGTTCCTAAGTTATTTTGGGGAAAAAAATACTGGGCATTTTAAACATCCCATCTAACTGCTGTATACTACATGTATACCATGTTGCTTACCAAGCAGAATGCTCAGTTCATGTACCATGCAATAACAGTAGGTAAAAACAGCTAAAATATATAATTCACATCTTCAGGGAAATAATTCCTGCAAACTAGCTACCTTTCTTGATCTACTGAGCAGTTTTGAGACAGAAGGGCTACATATTAAATGTCTTAAGCTTGCCAGAATGATCTTAAGTGCAGAATGTTAAAGGACAGGGTAACTCCTCTCTCTTACAGGGTGAGTCCCATTCCTCCAAACTTCTTCAGAAATTACCCTCACAAAGTCATCGAGCTCCCATCATTTCAGCTATGCAGATGTGTCTTAGTCTTTGCAGTCATTCCCTCTGCCTTGCAAAGGAGAGCCCTGTTCCTGAGTGGGACCTCTTAACACCGAAGCTCTTTTGGTATTAGAATTACTTTCTAGGCTCAGTTCAGCACTTGTGCAGATGAGTCCAAAGGGCTGCCTCCCAGTTATACCTACAGTACACAAAAATGTCCAAAGAACGGTCTCCATGATCACAGAAGGGCTAAGTCCATTCGGAACGTGAGGAAAAAATCCTGATCCCACTGAAGTGGCACTAGATTTCAGGCCTTATCCAATGTAAAAAGACAAACTGAGTTGAGTTGGAATTTACTCTTTATAACAGATTTCTCAGCACGTGGGACAAGCCTTTTGTGCCCTGTTATCTTTATCCAGCATATGAGAAAGGCTATTTTCACGTCCTAAAGAAAAACTGCACACCCTTATTAATCATAGGACATTGCTTATTCTTCCTGCAAGATTTTCACAGAATCACAGAATATTCAAGGTTGGAAGGGACCTCTAGAGATCATCTAGTCCAACCTTCCTGCTCAAGCAGGCACACCTACAGCATGTGGCACAGGGTGGCATCCAGGCGGGTTTTGAAGACCTCCAGAGAAGGAGACTCCACAACCCCCCTGGGCAGCCTGTTCCACTGCTCTGTCACCCTCACAGTAAAGAAGTTCCTTCTCAAGGAGGAACCTTCCTGTTCACAAGGTCTTTATGAGATGAAGTTAATGGTGCCTTCTAAAAAAAAGAATGCAGGATCATTTGGGGGGGGACAATGCAGCTAAATGCTGTCCATACCAGTACGAAATCTTCTGACAAGAACACTCTGCCACCTTACCTTCCTATACTTGGCCAACATAGCTCCATCAGGCCCAAAGACAGTACATGTATTATACAGCTTTCCACCATCCTCTTCCGGAATGGATCCTTTATTAAGGCAAGAACAAGGATTTGGCACTATAATATAGAGTTTTGATGCACCTGTACAAATAGGCATGGCCCATTTTCCCACTTTCCTCCTTCAAAGAGATAGTGACGAGAAATAAGGTACCTCCAACAAGATAGACGTTACACTCCTTCGCAACTTCTGAGAGTTTTTGTGTCGATTCTCCAGGGATCTTCTCTGCATATTCCTTGAAGTAGTGGGTTCCATAAGGAGAGTTAAAACATTCCTGGAATTCGAAAAGAAAAGAAAGAAGTTAAAATCTGCTACCACCAGCAGGTACCCATGGACTTTCAAATGCCTCTGCTAGCACCATTCTCATACGACCCTCAGCTTCACAGGAGCTTGTTGAACAGTTCTGCAAACACCAGAGAGGCAACAGACAATGTGACAACTGGGGACAATGTAGTTGGGGAACCAGTACAAACACGATGTGGGCAGAACTGAGCCAGGAGTATCAGCCAAGCTGTTAGTAAAAAGGGCAGCATATTTAGCAGTCCAGACTTAACAAGATTACAAGGAATCTTCTCAGAGCTGTGAAGCCAGTCCCATCCAGTTCATCCGACACTTTACATGTCAAACTGATTCTTTCAAAACTGTGAAATTCTTGTGCTCAGCCACACCCTACATTTTATTGTTTATACCACGTGTTCAAAATACAGATTTCTCAAAATCTTTTGCAACACCAATCCTTTAAATATTATTTCCCCACAGCTGAGCTGAGCTTTCTGGCTTGGACTCTAGTTAAAGATTTGCTGTCTCTCAGAATGGGCCATGTAATCTTTAGACAGTAAGATTAACAGAGCGCTTTAGATGCCAAGGGTGGGTGATGGTATTTGAGAGGCCCAAGACATCCAGAACTCTGGCAAAGCTACATTTGCCAGCCCTGCATGGACCCGAGACCCCTGCCCCCCAGATTCTTATGAACTACAGATCCAAACAAAGCTCATTTTTTTTTGCCATACACACAAACAATGTGGGTGGCAGCAAAACCACAGTGCTGTACCGTAAGATAACACTGGAACATGACTTCACACTGCTTGCATGGATCCTCCTAGTCCTGTGCTCTGCCCAGTGGGAAGAAGGTAGGGATAGACCTTTGACTGCCTTCAGTTTGTTGCTTGATTCAAACAGGATTTGTTATTTATTGATCTATAAATATTATTATAAATATTGTTTTTGTCCAGCACATCTCCACATTCGGAAGTGAAAAAACATTACCCATGGGAGCAGCATGTCATAGGCAAACTGCTGCGTGCCTCTGCACGGCACACTCAGTGTAAGTCTCTGTGAAGGGTGACTTTCAGAAAGGAAATATATGGAGGGAAGAGCCTCCTTGTGGCAATAAAATGTTTACCTCCCCAAAACCTGTGGAAGGCCCTGTTTGAGAGGACTTATTTTATAAACATAAAGTATCATTAGCACGATGAATTGCTACTAAATAGGGCCAGAAACATCAGTCCACATTTGTCCACATCACAAAACTAACAAATAATCTTGGTGTAAGGGGCCCAGACAGGACAGTCAAAGGTCGTAAGTGCAACACCAGAGCAGTGCTGGTACAAAGCGGCACGGCAGCTTGCTCAATACCTGGCCTGTGACAGCAGCATGGGGAATATTCTTTGGGTAAAACATTCCCACCTAAAGATCACCCCACTATGAACTTTGCACTCCTGAGGCAGAAGCTGCAGGGCACAGGGGTAACAATTTTCCTCAAAAGAAAAAAGCTCCCAGCCACACTGCAACACTGCCAACACACATGGCCAGGGCAATAATGGGTGAAGTCCCAAGGGCAGACAAGAATCAGCCAGCAATTTTACGTGCTGATGGCGTTCCTACACAAGTACGTCATGGAAGAAAGGCATTTTAATGATAATTCAGCCACAAACAACCTACTGGAAATGTCTGGAAGTCCGTTTTATTTCTCACATGCTGCCTAATCTGAAAAGGTTGTGGCAAGGAGACAAATCGGGTGTTGTTTTTACTTTCATTACATTATTTTTACATTATTTTGCTAAAAACCCACATCTTTTCCTAAATACTTTCTTCAAAGATAGAGGCCATAAAGTCACTTTTGCAATTCTGAACAAACCAGTCAGGGCTGATGGAACTGCCAGAGATTTAAAACAGCACAAATTTCATTAGAATCTCATCCCACAAAAATAAATATACTAAACTAAACTGAAAGAGAACTTGCCAGCTCCAGCTGCTTGGGTCTCCTCGCTCCTACTAGATACAGCCTGGTATGTTCATTCCTGTTCTTTCTTGTTTTGCAGCCTGTTACAGTATTCAAGCATACCGAGAAAGAAAAGGGAATATAAACACATGATTAGCCCTGGAAAAAGAGCGTTCCCAGGGCTTGAGGTGTAAGATTTTTAAATGCAAGATCTTTACTCACAGGCAGCGCCACAACCTTGGCTCCTTTGGCGGATGCTTCTTTCACCATGCCACAGGCTCGCTGCAGGTTGTCTGCTTTGACGGTAGATACCTGCAGCTGGATGAGCGCCAGCCGGAAGTCTAGTGACAGAAAAGCAGCAATTAGCCAGTGCAATCCCCCAGGTAGAACACTTCAAAATTTGAATTCAGGGGTAGGTGTGGAACTAAATACATTTGCCTACGCTTAGGGACATCATGCGTACATCTACCACTTCCAACTCATTATTCAGCCAACATCTGTCTCTAGAAACAGGCTCTGAACATGGGGTTCACGTGGTTCCCACGTGACAAACCTTGTCTTGTCACGTGGGAGCCACAGACATCATCACCTGGCTCTGCTCAAAGCCCACCCGGGTCATGTCCTAGTAACAGGGTAGCTCCCCCTTAGCCCAGGAAGCATCAAAGCCAAGATCTCATACAAAAAAAAAAAAAAAAAAAAAAAAAAAAAAAAAAAAAAAAAAAAAAAAAAAAAAAAAAAGTGTGCAATAGCAAGCAGGACAGGAAACCCCTCAGCAGTCTGGACCACCTTCTTCCTTCCCAACTTGCTAGGTGTTTTGTTGGTGTGTCTCTTGGCTGTGCCCACCACCTCATGCCCTGCATCTTTTAAAATGCTGCGAAGGAACTAGTAGATTGGGATAATCCCCAAAACATCCAGAAAAGATGAAGGGTTTGCTTTTATTTGTGAAATGTCACACCAAATACATGCCTGGGAAATGGGTATGAGGAGCCATCAAACAGCAGAGCTAACAACTGCATGGGCCGTTTCTTTATAGCTGAGTTTCTGGAAAGGGAAAGATTCAAGTGCTATCAACACGGTCTCTATTGTGACTAAACAGGATTTATATTTGCAGGAGTCTCTGGGTTACCAGACCTGGAGAGATCAAATCAAGCTTTGCAGGTGCCCCTGACACTACCTCTCATGAATCTCCCTGCACCTTGGCCTTCATAAAGACACCTGCACACCAGGTAGAGCTGTCTGCCTTTAAACAAAAGCACGGTGCCTTCATAAAGGAAAAAATCCCTAGGTTTAATGCATCTCTCTTCTGACAACTCTCCTGTTGTACAAAGACAACTTTGGGATAAAGCAGCAACTATGGCCAGGGATGCAACAAGGCGTGACCTTGAGGAAGACTGGATCATGTCAGGATCACTCAGGCAATGTCTTTCCTTTGCTCTTCAGCTCTTAGTTCAGCAACCAACTAGCTGATTTTTTAAAAAAATGAGGCAAACGACAATCTGTGATTCTGCCGCTGCTTGAGAGATTGCCTGAATATTTAGCTTAGTGAGTAAAGAAAGTTTTCTGGAGACTAGACAGATGCAAATGCAGGCAGCTTTTTATTCCATTTAGGTAGCAACAACAGCAGCTTGTCTGAATCTTTTCCTTTGATAATTCAAGGGATGCAGAGAAACCAGATCCAAAGACTTATACTTCAGCATGAACTCTGCTTTTGCAGAAAAGCAAGAGAGCATCTCCTAGATAAAACTGTACCTGTCTTCCCTGCTCTAGTGAGGGAAAGCCATTTAAATACCTATGTGAGAAACCACTCATCTCAGGCTCCCTGTGCCTCGGGCGTGGTTTGTAAAAAGTTTGTAAAAAGGGCAAGAAATAAAGCGTTCTCTCTAGTCACGTGCTGGCAAAAACCTGGCATTAAACCGTGGAGATGTAAGGGCAGCGGAAGCACAGAGCAAAGTGCAAAAAGAGGCCCAAGATCCTCCTGAGCTGTTCCAAGAAAAGACCGTTTCATAAGCAAATAACCTGAAATCAGTCTTCAGGGTAATGCTACAGCGGCACAAACGACAACCAGGGTAGCAGCACGCTGGAGTAAAACATTCCCCTGCCACTCTGAAGCATTTTTCCCCTTTCCTTGGAGAACAGCACAGACGGAACGGGTCGGACCACCCGGGCACACTCCGCGGGTGGGGCCGCGCAGGAAGGAGGGGGGCGGTAACGGCCGCTCCGCGCGCAGAGGGGGGGAGTGGGGTTGGGGGGGTGTCAGTAACGGTCGCGCGGCGCGCGCCCCCGCCGCCACTCACTGGCCATGGCTCCGCGCGCCGGCTGCATCCCTACGTCACCGCCCCGCCTCCAACCCGCCCCTTACAGCCCCGGGAGAGGCCGCGGGGCGCATGCGCGCCGCCCGCCGCACGGGCTGCTGGGAGATGTAGTCCCGCCGGGCCAGGCCCCATAGCACGGAAAGGCGCGAGGGAGACACGGGCCTTGGTCATGAAGTACATGAGAGCGTGTGAGGCTGTCAGGAAAGCTTACCAGCAACATACTAACAACAGCCGGGCACCACGGGGCAAAAACGCCTCTAATCTGTGCGCACAGATATATAAAAAACAATTATTTATAGCTGGGACTGAGCTTTGTGTCCTAAGGAGGGTATTGACAACTTGTACCTTTCCTTAAGAATTATAAATACCCTCCGAGTGGTTAACAGTACAGATCTCTACACAGAACAGTAGAAAATAGAGTTACTCTAAATTTAATTTTGGTAGCTGTAGAGCTAAGAGGTCTCTATTTGTTGACCTGACAGAGAAGCATATCCACTTTCCATATCTAATAACCAAATATGCCAAATATTTTTCACCGTAATTCAATTATTCAGCCTATTGGAAACACTTCAGCTACCCATTAAACACTTAGACCTTTCAATTCCCCCCAACTAGTCACATTTGCAGAAATGTGTTTTTCTCACACTAAGGACTAGCAACAGTATGTTCATCTATACTAGCTGTCCAATCCAGCAGAGTAGTGTCACATCATTAATATTTTCATAGTATAAAACTGTGATGCTGAAAGGTCTGAATCTAATACAGAAACTTTCTGAATGATGCGACTCTTCATTAATTCTCATTTTGACATCGCTATGAATATTGACCCTGGTTCATCCAAAAACACTCAGTAAAATTAGTCTAAACTCCAAGTGAACTATATACTTACATAAGGTGTCACTGACAGCAGTTTCCTACGATCCATAATCAACTTTTCTTACTCCAAATATCACATTCAGTTCCATTTAAAACATACCTTTAGGAAAAACTGTTATTAGATTCACAGAAGTCACACAACATACAACTTGACACTTGCTTTAAGAACAAGTTATGTTCAAATTTTACTGGTTTATTTACAACTGTAGTTTATAAACAGTAACACAAACATTTGTACATGAAAAAATCTCATTGCTGAAGTAGGCACAGGGTCAGATACTCTTCATATTCTCAGAAGGGTGTAGGAAAAGGAAAAAGTAATACAACAGCTGCAAGGGAAAACTATAAATACATGAGCACTGGCCCAGGTGCAATTTCATGCAAATATCTTTAACAGTTCCAAGTTCTATTGGTGTTTACTCAGATACTAAGAAAGAATAGGCGATATTAAAAAAAAAAGAAAAGAAAAAAAGTCCCAGAATTAAGGTGCCTCAGCTTGATTCCTAGTAAAATAACTTAGAATAGCTGTTTTTTATAAAGGTCAGTTTCATTAATTCGATCTCATGAGTTGTACCAGTCCATGGGTTTTGACTCAACTACTCAAAAGACCCTGAAAAATACAGCTAATCCCATTCACCATTATCCCACAGTTTTTGCTAATTTGCACATTCCTGGACTAGGCTTGATGGCGAGACAACCACCCCTGGATGAAGCGGAGAGCTGCAGATGCACAGTAGTAACACAGCTGCAGGTCTCAAGCACTACCTTCTTTAGAAGGTGCTAATTAAAGAACATCAAGGTATGATTAAACCAACAAAAGCAAAAGGTCCTGAATACATTTAGCACAGACATACAGCACTTGAATCACTGTGTGTGTTTAATTTTCTTGCAGAAAAAGACATTCAATAGCATTTCAACTCTGTGTTGAAGTTTTTTTTTCTTTCTTCTTTTTTCTCTTTTTTTAAACAACTCCAATTAATAGCTTGGACTTTTCACTTCTGAGGAGCCAGAGTATTTGCTGACTGTTGTATTTTGTTATGAAGCATAAACTTCAACCTCACTCTACGCTCACTTTTACATGAGAAACAGTCTCAACCCATGAAATGTAAAATTTTGCATAATTACAAACCTGCACACCTGTATGAAGTTTATCAGTATGTACAATTCAGCTTGGTATTTTAAAATGCACTTACCAATTCCAATTATTTAACGTAGTAGGACATCTTAAAAAGTTAATTGCACAGTATTTTTAATTTTTTTTTTCATTCATCTGGAGTTCAAGTGCACTTAAATAGATGCAATCACTTTTAATGAGAAGAAAGCAGTATTTCTAAGATTTTACCTTCTCTGTTTACAAACTGGAGTGTCTTTAATCAGTCCTTGATACTGTCCAGGAGGCAAAATCAAAATTAGAAACTGCAGGTTATGGAGATATTTTACTACCAGACATCTGAATCATGCAAGACAGCTTTGTTTTCTACTGTTACTCCATACCTGACAGTTCTGCTTTCTTTTAACGCAGTCATATGAACACAACTACATTCTCCATCCTCTCTTACAAAGATGCATATCATACACATTAAAGCTTCTTTAAAAATGAAACAAACTGACCTTTATAATAAACATTTCTGCAAAACCAGAAAATATTAATCAAAAGAAAAATTAAAAAACTGCTTAGAAATTGATAATAATTTACCCTATCTTAAGCCTGCTATTCAGGTACTTCCATCAGCAAACAGAAAAATTCTCTTAAGTTAGTATTCAGTTGGGAAGGTGTGAGCCTGTGTCCACATACAGTATCTTGGTTGCTTCTTCTTTACAAACCGTTCTCTGAAAAGTCTTTAGTTATCAGCTTTCCAAGGCATCCAACACTTTCATGATCTGTTGTTTTATGGCTTTGGTAGCATCACCTGCATTTGGAATCAAATACCTTAAAGAGAAGGAAAAAAAAAATAAAATCATTTACTATGAAGTCCACAGTTCTTGCCTTGATTTTTTCCTCCAGGAAGGTCTGATGTGGAAAGAGAAGGAGAAGCTACCAAAACAGAAAAACTACTGAGGAAATAAGATTTACTTCTAATTTATACCAGGGAATGTCTTCCTTATGTGAGCCTCGCACTGCTGAGGACTACTTCAGAGGCTATCCTAGAAATGATACGTTCATGAACTGCCAAAGGTACAGAATAGATAGCTCAAAATCTCTCCCAGTGCCAGCACTGCCTTACTGATGCACGGCAGCCTCTCTTATTTTAGCTACAGTGTCTGATCTCCTACTCAACTCATTTCTTTCTGATCCACCAACTGGGATTACCTTCCTTGTCAATTAGGAAACTCATCACCCACTTCACTCAGGAACAGAGCACCCACTGCACACCATTCTCCCCAAGTAAAAGGGTGAGGAAACAACCAAGTATGTCAGCAACTTTGTTCAGAGATCCCGTTGAGGGATCTCTTCCACATCCGTGTAACTGCTCCTGAATAAAAACTTACCTTCGAAGCCAGTTCTGGGGAGCCCAGCATGCCGCTGAGCTCCAACACCATGTGCACCACTGCTCTTTGTATTGCTGCTACAGGCACGGCTTACCTTTCAACTGCCAAAATTTCTATGCCTGAAGTATTGCTGTTCCCATATTTAAAGGTGATCAGTTCTGGATGTTTCTTCTTGGATGTGATTTTGACTACGGAGTTCAGTGCCTGGCGAGACTGTATGTAAGCCAATCCCTTCCGCGAGGGTATCTCCCTCAAACAGTACATGTGCGTTGCAGTGACGAGGAGGTGACTTGAAGGGAGAAAAAGACATAAAATAAGCTTGCTAAATAACTCAGTATCAGCTTTTTTGAAAGATAAACTCTATGACTACATTATAGTATGAGCTAATTAAAAAAAAAAAAGAAAATGAGTTTAAGTCCAATAAGCAATCTTTTACTTTAAAATCTTCATTTAGAAAGGAGAACAAAACACTTTAGATGTTCAAGAATGGAATCAGGCCACATTTCAGGCCATTTTCTTTTTTAAACAAAGAAAACCTTAATGTTTTGTGTGCTTACTAGCATTCTGTTGCATAGAATTCTATTACTAACATTCTATTGCATAAAAAATATAAGAAATATTATAATGAGTAATATTTTGCTTGAAGTTGTCTCAACTTCATTTTCCAGTTTAGTATCAAGAAATAATTTAACAGTCCAATAATTAAAAATATATACATATATCTACCTTGACATTTTCATAAAGTTTAAAACTGATTCAAGTACCTGGGAAACATATGTCCATTTTCTTTTACTTCATTACAGGGGAAATTATACTTCACATCAGGCTTATTTATCCATGTTTGGATGTTGACAACCTCTTTTCGATCATCATCTGACATTGAGGAGCTATCAATTTCATCTGTTTTGGACATGGAGGTGGTTACAGGAAAAAAGAAATAAATTAGAAAAAAAAAAGAAATAATTTTCACATGATGTCAGACGCCTTTCAACTCTCCTAGAACAATTAATAGCTACTTGGGTTCAAAAGCAGGGTCTGCTTCACTCCCTGTCATATATCCAGTAACATCCATAAAAAGATGCTCAAAGGGAAGAAAAAACAAAACACGGATGTTTAACATTTTCCTATTAATTCTCTCTCAGAATATGAATATTTTCAGCTCAGGGGATTTCTTAAGCTTGGGCAATTTGTCCATTCATTAAACTTCAAAAGATGCATGTACCCAGGTACGTGCAGCCAAGTACACGTACCTAAGTACATTCCAGCCTTTCACTGAACTCAGAGCGTTAGCACCCCAAAATACCGAAACCTTGTGGCAAGGTGTTCTCAGGAACACTCCAGGTGATTTTGCTAATTCCCCTATAATGACCTAGATTTCTGAAACTATATAAATCTTCTACCACTCACAGTATCTTAGTGATAAAGAATTGTGCAAACAATTATATGCACTTGGAGAAGAAGCTTCTTAGTGTTGAAGCTTCTACTTTCTAGTTTCATTAGTTTCATCTTAATTCCTAGCAGACAGACAGTGATTGATTGTTTCTCATCAATTTTTAAGTAATTCAGATTTTATAAACCTATTAGTAACATTCATAAATTATTTCTTTTCCAGGTGTCAGATTCCTAGCCTAGTTATGTGTTTCTCATTTGGAAGCTGAATATGTTTCTCATTTGGAAGCTGAATATGTCTTTGGATTACAGGAGAAGAGCTACTTATGAAAAGATGAGGGAGCCAGTGCTGCCAGAACAGAAGCACAAGAGAACAGTATTTGGTCCTCACCATTCTCATATGAGCAGTTATCACAGAAAAAAAAAGTGTGGTGTCCAGTTTTTCCCCTGTAATTTATCAACTAGCTCAAATACATAAATAATTGCAAGCATCTTCTACGACATCCTATGGGTGTATCAAGAGATGAGCCAATTACTGATAGATTTGATGCTAAGAAGCAAAATCCAAAACATGGAAGAGGTTTGCACACATGAGTCATAAGTTTAGCTCCTGAATGTACTTTTAAAATGCAGATACTTATACAAACTGCAACCCCTTCAGATTCAACTGGGGAGCTACCAGGTAAAACAGGTCCCTTAAATTTTGCTTGCTATTTTGAATAGAAAGGGAACAATAAGATCAGCATAGAAAGAAACAAAACAAACAGATATTTACACGGGAAATATTGAATGAACACAAAGAATCCACTAAACCATTCGATTCCATTTGTTCCTGTTGGTTGGTTGAGTCTACCACAAAGTTTTTTTTGTTGCTGTTTGCTACTATGTATTTGAACAGTGAGTTCCTCTTTTAATGAAATTATCTAAACGAGATAATCCAGAGAAGAGGAAGATCTCCTACTGTACCTGTATCATACTCTTCTTCATCGCCAATGCTGAACACTGGCTTCACGCCACGATAGGGCTTTCCCACTCTGTCACTGCTGCTGATGTGTCTGCAGTGGAAGGGACAGGACAAGAACAGGGCCGGGAGGAGAGAAGAAAAGAACTTTCAGACTGATGGCATAGTTCCTGTAAAATAACATGCATCAACAAAACATAACTGTGCAGCTGAAGAGGGCATAAAGCTGCCTGCAGGGAAGCTGGGACTGACCCACCACACAACTGGGTTAGTGATTCACAATTACTTGGCAAGGCTGAATACTGCACAGAACACACCAAAAAGCAATACTTCTTTGTTTTAAATGCGGCTTCTGATGATATTCTCAAGCTGCAAAATATGTTAGGAGACCTGAAATCTGAAGAAATGCTATGAAATTTATACTGCAAAAGTCTGAGCTCTGTGTGAAACATTTCTCAACATCCAGGACAGATTTGCAATGATGCCAAATTCAGGTGGAGGAAAAGTCAGCAAACGCTAACGTATCTGGATATTTTTTGTTCCTCTGGTAAATGAGTGATTCCTGAGAGAGACTCTCTCTAAAAGGTAATAAAATACCTTAAGAATTTCAAAGTGATATAGTATGAACGCCCAATTCTTGTTCACTATTTCAACCCAATCCTATCTTTGGCCAAACAATCCCTGCTGGAAATTGCAGAATCGCTTGGATTTCTGCAGAGATTCTAAATATAAATATCGGATTTAAATCTGCTTCTAGAGATCACGTTAAACTACACATACAAATAGGATTTTGAGCCTCAAAGTTTGGCAGCAAGAGTTGCCAACTCTTGTAATATTCCATCACTCAATGTCAGTGACAAGACTGCACGAGATGTCACAGCTGTCACCTTAAAGCTTCAGGCCCTCAACTGCAGAGAAATATCTGAGGGAAAAAAAAAATATATATATATAAATATATATATTTCCTTTACACTGTAAGCACTCCTCTTGGCTTTAAGGATTTTCACATCCTGCAGTTGTGCATGCTACTGTAGAATCAAGGCTTCAATCTGAGAAGTTGCTTCCTCAGTGATACATAGGGAAATGCTTATACTTTGGTATATCTGAAAGCATACTTGAACATTTAAAAAGGATTCTACATTTTCCATGGCTAAAATTCCCTAGCGTAGCTAGAATGAGGAGTTGTTAAACAGGGAAAAAGAAACAGAAATGCGTTCTGCAAAATACAAAAATACACATACAAAACCATGCTTATTAGTGCTTGAGACAATAAGCATCAATGACACTGACAATTCAGGAGGGCAGTGCTCCTAGATGTAGATTTGCCTAAATACGAACTTTCTGTAGGAAACTAGGGGTTAAAAAATTTAACCATAACCAATTTAGTAAGCAGATGTATGTCTAGAAGGGTTGAACTGAAAACCAGACAGGTTTTAAGAGGAAGCTTACTGGCCATTTATAGAGCAAAGTTAGTCAAGATGAAAAAGGAAAATGTTACTCGATAAAAACCTGTAAACATCTTAAACTAGAAATGAACCTCTCTCAACTTGTTTGCATGGAATGCTATCATTAAATTCTTAATTTAATGCAATTCTGTTCAAACCTGCATTCTGTTCAAACCATTTTGCAAACTTGCAAAATGAAATTCATTGGTGATAAACACAAGGTGAATCTCATGAAAGGATGGGGATAAAAATGTCATTCCAGGTTTTTTCTTTTTAATTGGAACTTTTTAATTGGAACTGCAATTTAATTGGAACTGCAATTTAAAAGAGTAGTCTAATGATGCAAAGTCTGAGTTTATTAATTTATCAACTTCCAAATGGAAGGAGACAGTCAGTCTCAGTGAAGGCAGCCCATCAAACAAGAACAAAACAAAAAAGCCCTCCTCAAATCAGAATGATTACAAATACAGGTTCAGGAGCCTCTCAGTAATAGGCACAAGGTGTTTCAGCTGGGATTGTTACACTTTCTTACAACCTTTGAGCAATCAGTCAACAAACAGGAGGGAAAAATCCTCGTTAACTTTAGGATTTTTGAAATAACAAAATGCTGTTGAGACACTCTTACTTTCCAAAAGTGTATCAGTTAAACATTGCATACACAGGAGCAGCTCTGCAATACCTATGGATAGATCCCATCTCAAAGTACGTGCAACTATCAGAGAGAGGAACTGGACAAAATCCTTGGAAAGTCAAACTGTATTTTAAATATGTGTTAATCATTCCAGCACCAACCTCCATATTTTTCAGTAGGTAAGAGTCAAATGATGTAACGAAAAGTTTCTAAGTTAGAAGTGAAGATCCCAAGTGATCATGTGCTAACTGCATGGTTCTAGAAGTCCTTCATTTATTGCAGGTAATTTATACACACTCAGAGCCACTTTATTTCTGAATAATTATGAGACAATAATTATGAGAGAAATGTGAGTAGATCCCACATTTGTGTGAAATGCAGCAGTTGAAGTGAAGAACATTAGAACTTCCTGCTGCAAACTAAGCGTGGAAGGCTACCTGCAAGCTTGGAGGACACTTTACGAACAGCACAATGACACGTCCTTTTTGTAGTTGTAGTCTCACTTGTTTAAGCCCTCAGTTCCTTTGGCCAAAATTTATTGAATAAGTGTTTCTGGCTTCTTCCAGGAGTACAAATAAGCACAGTACAAGGCAAATCAGAAATAATAAGTGAAAAAAAAATAGTTCCAAAGAAAACATAGTAAAGAAAACAGGAAGAAAAGAAAAAAAAAAAAAAAAAGGGCAGAACCAAGAAGAGAGCACTGCAAATTTTTCTTTTCCTCTAGTCCCCAGACCAGTATTTGTATAAATCAACAGCTCTACTTGATTTAAAAACAGACCAAAAACTGGGTTGATGTAAAAATATCTCAGCAACCTTGTCAGTGTGACCAATGCTTATGCAGGCAGCGCTGCCATGCTAAGGGCATGAGGACGGCGGCGGGTTTAGTCAGGCTGCTTTGGTGATCACGGGATGCAGCTTACCGCTCCAGGCTCGCTCTCTCTGGCCAGGGAATATTGAAAGATATTCTACAGCACAGTGGGCAGAGGACAGAACAAAATCATTACCAAAAAAAAGCTACATAAGTAATGCAAATGCTCTACAACGACGTTGTTTTCTTCTCCAGGGATGAGGTTTACAAATAAAGACAAAAGCTAGCCACGAGGCAGAGGAAACAGCTGTAGATATTCTATCAAAATATGCACCTTTATGTTTTCTTGAACTTGAATTCCTAGCACAAGAATTACTACCAAAAGCTACTTAAGAAACTTTCGCCTCCATCTGTGAAATTTAAAAATGAATTTTCTGATGAGACAGGCAGGCAACGATGACCTGTAAGTGACAGTCTGTACCTTCTAACTAGGGGCAAAGCTGCTCGAGAACCAGTTTGTCTGGCACGGGCCAAATCCCATCCACCAACAAACACTACAGTAGATAGTGCCGTACTGCCAATGTCTGAGCAATACACAACTCCAAAGCCTGCATTTCAAGAGGAACAACTCCACAACACTCTATTGCTTACAACTTCCACAGATTATTGCTGTTATTCTGTTGTTTAAGATAAATATTTAGAATGGAGATTTCCAGCTTTGAACACATCTTTCCACAAGTGCTCACATTCTCTCACCCCCACCTCTATTTGCAGATATACAAGATGAGCTAGAAGCAATTCTGGTGAAGTCAATCTAAAGATGCAGTGACAGCCTGTGGATAAACACTGAAATGGATAAAAATTCAAGAGAAAAGTCTTCTTGCGTTCATTTTCCAGTACTGAGGCAACACAGTAGGCTTACTATATTGTGACAGAATAGTAATATATATTTTCCATTTTTTCTGACTAGCACAGTCTTGATACGCATGAAATAGCAACCTGGAATGGGCAATCAGAACTCCCTGCTAATCACAGTCAGCTACAAACAACCCACCTGTCCACTGGTGTAGATGTATTTTCAATAAAACTAATAACTTTCTCTTTCACATTCACAGATTTGGTCTTCAAAGCAACCGTCATTTTATTCACCAAGGACTTGACTCCTTTTCCATCACCTGAACCATTAGGAGAATCACCCTGCAAAGGTAACTCCTCTCAGGATTAATCATATAAGAAAAGTCATGTTCTTTAATTGCTGGTTAGTTCAGAATGGAAACAATATAAAATATTAAACTTGTACTTTTTGGTACTTAATAGAATATTAATTACAATATTAAGTATTAAGCCTTACCACTCAAAGTATTAAGTACTCTGACATGCAAACACAGAGAGGAAGGAACTCTATCTATACTAAATTGCATACAAATTAAAAGCCATATTCTACATAGAACATATCAGCTATAGAAAATAAACAATTCTAAGCTTTCTGACATCAGCTTCATAGTAATTTGTACCCACAGTGAAAAGCCAAGAGAATTATTCATTGCATATATTCTTTTGTAGAACTACCATCTTCCCTGAAGGCCTTTCCTCTCAAGAGGATTAGTTTGGATCCAACCCGCTTGGATGCAGCCCTGTGCCACGTGCTCTAGGTGACCCTGCGTGTGCAGGGGGGGTTGGACTCGATGACCTCTGAGGTCCCTTCCAACCTCAAGCGTTCTATGATTCTATGATTTAGGGCACCTCTAACTAAACAGATAATATATTTGGAAATTAAGTACACAACCAAGAATGACCATGATTTGCAGTAATGTACTGTAGAGAATAGAATAAGGAATATGAAGAAAAAATTAGTAGACCTGAAGCTCCTATCTCACTACACCACCTGAACTGGAAATTCACTTACATCGACAGAAGAATTGATGCTACTTCTTGAGCCTGAGGTACTGGCTATCCAGTGTCCGTATCCGTTTTCTGGTCCTTCCACATTGATATCTGCTAAGTGCTGCTGGAGAGCTGTTAAAAGGCCATTAAAAAAGTGTTCAGAACTACACCAGAAGTAATCTTATGATTAAAGTATTGTATATCCAAAACTACATGGCCAAAATATTTGTCCAGATGATCCAAGGCACCAGATAAAATTCATATACTACTATAATTTTCCATGATTTTCCTTTCAGTAATACAAAGGTATTATAATTATATTTATTTTACATATAAGTTACTGCATTGATCCTAGAGAAGTTATTTTGACACTGTGTATCTTGACCAGCAATATTTCTATGCTAATTCTGTAAACCTCTCCTCTGTTCTGCAGCCAATATTGACTCCAGCAATCACTGCTCAGCAGCATTAAGTGCAGAATTTGGATGATTAAAGAAAACAGCAATATGCTACGAAGCATATTGATATGGATTTACAACTTACATAGGCTAAATACAGGGGCAATAAACTAGATGGAAGAGGAAATTTTCCTGCTTCTTGCATTCATTTTTCACTCTTTGCAAGCATGGGTAAGGCCCAACAGTTAACCACAGAGCACTGACTGGTGCCAAGGTAAACTTAGTCAATAAGGCATTTCCCATTCATCTAGCTGATTTCTGGTCAAAACCTAATAAAGATATCAATAGCATTAAAACATCAATCTTTCTTAAGTTCATATTAATGACAAATAATGACAAAGGTCATTACTAATAAGCTTACCCATAAATCCTCCTTTGGCAATGCTTACATACTCTTTATTTTTCTGTAAGAGAAAAGACATTATCCCTGATTGAAGCAAAAACCTGTGAATTCAGTTTTGCAAGCATAGTAAGGAAATATAGAGCGCTCATGTCATTTAATAATAAAACAAAAGCACAACTTGCTAATATAAAATAAGCTGATATTTCAGGAGGGAAATATTTTGCCACTTAACATCAAAGATATGTGCAAAACCACACTCTGTTTCAGCTATTAAAATGAAGAGCAATTAAGCAGTACCTGCAAGAAGTGTGCTAACACCATGTTCATATACATGTCTTCTTCTTCCCTGCCACTTCCCATGAAGCAGAGATGCTCCCCACCAGCTATGGAGCCAGACTCGATGGATTGCTTTTGTGCTTCTAAGAGGGATTTGACAGACTGTGCAAACTCTGATGGGTTTTGAAGCATCTGACAATGAATGAATAAGAAGACTTAACAATTTCCCACTGTAACACATGTTGATAGATATGTACAGACATGTAACACACCAAGACAGACGTTGAAAATTGATATAATTTCCTGACTGCCAAGTAACAGGGGAAGGGGCAGAAGGGGAAGAACACAAACCCCATAGAGATCCAAAAATTATCTCATGAAATGATTACTGAGAATGGTCCTCTTCTCTCTCCCATTCTACCATGCCCTTCCTCGAGGAAGGCAACAACTATTATCTATTAGCTTGTTCTTGCAGACACCAAAAGGAAGTTAGATAAAGAATAAATAAATAAAAAAACAGTCAAGTAATGGTAATTTAGTAACATAGCAGAGGAACAGATTTCCACACCCATATGTGCTAAGTTACAACATTTTCAAACTTCGTAGCTTGGGACTCCTTTAAAAAGCCTAGAATTTCTAGACACCAGCCAGGAAGATGCCGCTCCTCCTGCTGCCTCCCTACTCGGCTTCCCGCATCGTCACCTCCACCGTCACCTCCACCTCTAAACCTTCCCCAGACCAGGGAGAGAAGCTCATGATCAGAAGTACAAACAGATGCCAAGAGTTGTTCTTGGTACTCTCTGAAAACTAAGGTGGTACTCTCCTACAGGCTTGGTAAACATTCAAAATCAATGAGCTGCTAGATGGAAGGCATGGAGAAACACACGCTTCCTAAATGGAGAAAAAAAAAAAATATATAACCTTTTGAGGGGAAGGCCTTTAAGTTCAGTTATAGACTGATGTTTCCTTGTTAACGAAGTTAATGAAGGGAAATGTACCTTATCTAGCCTTTACATTAGTTGACTAATGTAACTGCATTAAATGTAATTTAATCCAGTAACGTAACAGGATTAAATGATGAAGTACAAAGTAATGAATACATACGCTAGCCAACAGCAAGTCAGTCTGAATAGGAATTGAGATTTTCTTAGAGTTTTGAAGCTTCAGTGTGTAAACAGACATTGGTTCACAAACAACAGTCTAAGGACTACTCTTTTTTCAACATAGAGATTTTTCTCTCCTTGTATTTAACTTAGGATTCAAAAACCTGCATGGAAACAAAAAGCATACGAACCAAGTCTGAGTCTAGGTGAAACGCCGTTGATAAATGGCCAGCGTTGTACTGCTCTGCGGGACGACAATCCACTACAAAGAACCTTACACCTTCCTGAAAGGGAAAAATTACCTTTTACAAAATGTAAAAGTTGTGCAACTATTGAAAGCACATCATTCAGTTTTATTTTAACAGTAATTCTCTTAACTAGATTAATAACATTATAGGGAAGGATTCAGTGATAGGAATTAGTGGCCATCAGAAAATCCTGAGTATTGCAAGCTACTGGTCACCAGCACCACCACCATTATTCTTATAGTGACTTTATATTACAAAAGCAGCTTATACCTCAGAAAGGACCACCAAGTGCAACATACAGTGCAGTTTTCTCCTCTACTGAGAAGAAAAATAATCTGTAGGAGAGCACACGTCAACATGATGAGGTTTTAGAAGGGACAATTTTGAAGTCTCAATCCAACAGTCTGTGACTACTCAGCACAGCACACAGGATTAGATTTACACCCCATTGACTTAGAGAGTATATAAGCACATGCTTATCTTTATTTGAAGCAGGAAAACAAACCTACGCACGATGAACCAGGGCACAGAACCCACTTGCTGGTAGCTAAAAGGAAACACTATGTCGTAACTGCACAAACAGCCACATATTTCTCTTAGATACTAAAAGTGAAGTTCATGCATTTAACTATCTTTGTAATAAACTATGCAAATAGCTTGTCTCAAAACTTTTTAAAGCTTTTTAATTGCTAAAAGACAGATACTTTGTTGCTAAAAGACAGATACTTTGTTGCTAAAAGACAGATACTTTGTAACAGCATTCTTCTTAAAGGCACGGAGTAGTGCTTTTGCCCATACAATAACCGTAATTGGAAAAGAAGTAACATCAATGAGAGATTACTTCAAGCTCCTAGACAAACCATGTTAAGTTCCCCTTTGCTGTAGCTCTAGTTGTTACAGCACTGATACACTGCAGACAGCAAAGAAAGTACAAAGGGGTCAACTTTCAGACATTTTTTCCCCCTGAAATAGCAAACATAGCTGTGTTGTTAGCACTTAGAAATATTTGAGACACAATGATAAGTAATAGATTATTCTCTTTCCCTGGAAAACTGTGCAAAAGAAGAATTATGTAGCATACTGACTCCTTGTTGCTGATTTGCTTGAAGAATCTCAGACACAGAAATTGCTAGACAGAGAGCCTGACTCAAATCAGTGTCGTCATCTTTGAGGCCCAGCAGGCTGCTGCCAAAAAGAGTGTGGTTGTCCTATCAGGAGCAAGAGGAGGGGGAAAAAAAAGTAATGTTAACCAAAGCCATTATTCTGTCCTTAAAATTAGAAGTTTAAAAGTAAAACAACATCCATGGTATCACAAATACTAAGCCAAATATACGTATATCTTCTCTATAAACTCACTGAATTTTTGACACTTCTTTCTGCAGACTACTTAAAACATGAACTTTGATTACAAAAATGCTTATTCTTCATTCTGGCAGGGTCAACATGATTAAACTGCATATGGTTGCATGTTGGCAAACAGAATCTGACATTAAGGAAAGCCTTGTCTTTTCAAGGATCTCACGTACCAGTCTACCACACATCAGTGAGAGAACAGACAAGCCCAAAAAGACAGGCCGATCCCGTCTCACATGTCCAACGTGGTCAGGAGATTTCCTGAATAGGGACGGACTGCAAAAATCACAGCCTGTAACAACATCTGTACCTCACGTAAGTGATTTTTTCCTGCTTGCTGTTGCATGTACAGCTAGGATAGCTGTGCAGTCTACTACAAAGCACTTGCGTTCGCACAACATTTTTATGGGTCAGTTCTTTTTTGAATCTACTTTGCAAAACAGGGGAATAAGATGAAAGAGCTCAAGGAGGACTGCTACCAAAGAAATATGCATCACTGGCTGAAAATTTAAAATTAGGCCACAAGAACAATTAAGACCAAACTGGTTAGCAGCTGTGAAGCAAGAAGACTGTAGGGAATCTTTTAACATGCTTCATTAAGCTTCTTGTCTTTCAAGCTCTCAAGGATCATAAAAATAAATACCACCGGAGTAAAGACATGATTTTTTTTTAAAAAAGAAAATATTCAATGACATATTCAAAGTTATTGTCAGCAACTGCTTAACTAATCATCAAAAAGACAGACAATTTCAAAATTTGTTATTACCTTCCTGAAGGAAGCTGGAGTTTTGCTACAATAATATTGTGCCAAAGAGAAGAGATCTTCTATATCCTCTAAATCGAGATTAGCTGGTGAAGTTTCTAGGAATTCTGACATACATAAACAACACAGGTACACAATTACTTCAGGCAGAAAAGAAGCACTGTATAACTCCTCATATTATATTTTACTTTTATATAGCGTAACGTGATTTAGTTTAACAAAGTTGAATGGCGATTCGTTCTTTGGGTAGAGGCAGAAGATATGAGAATGCTGATTATCCACAGGAAACAAACATTATTTGCTAGAGCTTTAAACCTTCTATCCTGATTAGTTCCTGTTTAGCTCGCTTCCATCTCTACACAGAGTCAGCTTTCCTTTGCAGCTGCACTGTTACCTGTCCAGGATGGTACAGGGCCACAGTTCTGAGGCACAAACAAAACTGCAAAGTCCCAAGCACTCTCATTTTGAATTATCAGAATTCCATCAATAATATTGTCACATGCCATATCAGATACTGCTTAGGCAGGTGTAATACCCTCATGAGAATCTTGGTCTCATTTCTATAAACACAGAAGGCTGGGAGAGGACAGGGAGACAGTGACAATGAGTTAAGCCCAAAATCAAGCACATACACAGATGGTAAGCTGGAAAACTCAACAGGGCAATAGATTTAAAGGATGTGAAAGCTGCTGCTTTGAGCTTGGAAACATGGGGTTGTTTCCTGTACTCTGAACTGAAATACAAAACTGTATGTGGGAGTGCTAAGGGAAAATACAAGAAAAGAACATTAAGGACAGAGCTGATGTGATGCAGTCAAAGTCAGGGGATTCTTTGAGGAGAAAAGGTAAATAATTAAATGATAATTAAATGACAATTTAATCATTTAATAATTTAATATGACAAACTAAGTGGGGGATTAAATTTCAAGGTGAATGTTTTATCAGCAGCTGGGTAGAAGTAGTACTTACTTATCATTTCTTCTTTATCTGTTTCTTGTGCTAAGATAACATCCCTGAGAAAAATAAAGTCACAGGTATTGATTAACTCAGTAAAAACAAAATTAAGCATAGATTGATGAAAACCATTTAAACAAGGAATGTCTCAGATAATTAACTTTTTACTTACTTTGCATTGACAAGGATGATTAACATTAAGAAATAAATAAAGAATGGATCTGCTTGCTGTAGATATCCATCCCATATTGCCTGCGTGACTTCAGCTGAACAGTAATATGAAAAAAGGCTTCCAAGCTGAAAAGTTCAAGAACAGTATAAGGAAAAAAGCAATAACCAGGAACAGTCTTATCAGGATTTGTTTACAGAGAAATGAGTTATCTAAAAGAAAAACAAAACAAATTAACACATACATTTGCATCATGTACTGAATATTGTTTTTTAAACACAATCAGTAATTTGATTTTAAAAGACTACCTAAGCTCACTTTTCTCCATCTTTACAACCACACAAACGCACATAATCATAAAAGTTAATAATCTATGACACACTTCCTTGCTCTTTGGAGTATAAAAGTTAACCTCATTCCTAATTTTTTTGGAGTATTTCTAGTGCCTAATAACAATGGCTCAGCTAACACATAGTACAAAAATAGATTACGTTCACAAGATCACATACCTTACTCTAAATAACACAGACTAAAAAGCCCATTCTATATTAAAATATATCATTTATTTTTCATTATGTCTCCCTACTTTCACTTTATTACCCAGTTGAGTGCATATGAGTCTGGTGTCATCTTCTTAGTATCAAGAAAGGAGCAGAGTTCAGGCTCATGGTACTGAAGAAGCAGCCTAAATAGATGGAATGGTCTTCCCTTCAGGAAACAATCCCTAGAAAGTCGCAGTGAAAATAATTACAAAAATCCCCGTGATACTCCAGCTATCAGACTTAAAATAGCAACTCTTTATTAGCTGAGATAATGTAGGTTCCTCTTTTTTTTTTTTTTTTTAATTCCCATGAACCAATATTGAAATTGCCTTGCAGCAAGGTAAAAACATCCCCCCCACACTATGTTAATAAGGTGGTAGAAAGAATGAAATATTTCCACAGGATTTCCCCTACCAAAAAAGAGATTTAAATATCAAAATAAAACTAGAAGACAAAAACTGAAATGAAAAAGTTCTAATACTTCTCAGTTGCTGCTTAGAATCAGTAGGTACATAAGAAATGATTCAATTTTGTAAACATACGACGAAATCTGACAACTTTGCTACAAGCAGTGCTACTCCTAGACACAAATTACTATGAGCCAAAAATCCATGTGCACATCTCCTTTCAGAAATTGCTTTCAATGACACTAAAAGAGTAAATATGCAAGAGGAGAGGGCTTTTACCTTGGAATGAATTTATTCATGATAGCATAAAAGCAGTTGTACAAATCACTGCGAGGCAGCTGAAGGTGCACCAAAGGTTTGAGTAGATGTATCCAGCCGAGGAAAGAACTGTATTTGACATTGCGTGATTTACAATAAAAAGTTATAATGGACTCGATATCCAAAAGTAATACTGACTTCTGCTCTTCTGGCACTGATAATTGGTCTGAAATAGGCAAGTGTCACAGTTACAAATCACTGTAATGGCGTTTCACTGAAACTGAATCAAATTATTTCATAGCACAGCAGCACCAAAATGGACTTCTATATGCTTAATAAAACTAGTAGCTGGGATTAAATGCTTACAAAAGACATTCCCAAAGCGTATGGATGAAGGACCCTTGCATAAATGTAAGTGATTTTTTAGATAGCCTCGGTAGAATAGGGCATTTAAATATCACCTCAAGGCAGGATAAGTCTGGAATTTCTGGGCATATGAGGCAGAGATAGTAGAAAGATGCTGTGGATCTAATAATCTATCCTTAAAAGGCTGACAACTCTTATCTCTCTATATTAGACAATCCATATAAGCCACATCAACACTGTATTCCAAATGATGAAAGAAAGAGATGAATGAGATTCCTAGCTTGTAGTTTAAACATATGGATACTTATTATATGGCTTGTAGCTAGACTTTCAGTATAAGTTCATACAATTTTCACTTTAATGCTAAACATGTCTCCATAAAAATCTGATGTCATATAAATGCGTTTTAATCCAGTCAAGTTATGCTAGCTTTACTAAACTGACTTACAATAAAAGAAGGAAAAACTATGTTACATTCACAGAGAGAAGCTTATATACTAAAAATTACAAAAAATGCAGTGTAATTAAGTTACTTATGAACATATTCCCGCTTATGAAGATAAGTCCTGCTGGTTTTTTTTTTTAGAGCTATAGAATACACAGCTGCATTCTAAAAGTGCTATGTATGTATATGTATGCACGTATGGAGGCAGTAACTCCACTCTCTGTCTTAACACTCGATCTTGCAAAAATTAAAATAGGACAGGTAATAAAATGGAAGATTTTCTTACTGATACCACATAAAAGAGCAACTGAAGCTGTGAGTCAGCACTGAACCATTCACCTGAACGTTGATACTAATATTATTGCACAGTGTCAGGGATATGGTCATTTTTGTGATGAGCTGGCAACCAGATTCTGCGGCAGTTCCTTAGGCATATAGAGGAATATTATTTCTAATGTCCTGGAAAAATTCTGCTTTTGCAAATGCAGCCTTTCATTTTACTGAGAATGCTGTTAATAAAAGCTCTCTCTCTAAAAAAACAGAAAGTCCAAAATGACTAACGTATTTCTTCCTTAGTGGCTACATGCATTTTGGTGTTATGCCGACTGTCCAGATTAAGCACAAGTCTTGGGACAAGTAAAAACCTGAAGAACGCTATACAAAGAAGGTCAGGTTTAGAAGAAGAAAACTGAAAGAGAAATTATTATTTTTTCAGCTCTTAAAGCCTTCTTGCCTCTAGACTCTGATTAGTCCACACAAACTATCACTCACAAGCTATTACTGGGAACTTTCACGCTGTCACCCATCTCAGAGTCTGAATACAGATAAGATACTGTTTCCTATTATGACTTTTTTTTCTGATTTATGTGCTCTCTCACCATCATCTTCCTCAAAGCTTCCTTCAAAATGTAAACATTACCCTGTGCAATTCAAGTGGCAAATCTCCAAGACAACTCAAGGTACAGAAGTTTTCCTATAGGTGATGTGAATGTAAGTAAACTTACCGATTAGCTCTTGGCAGTCTTTATGAATTATGCTCTGCTCTGGTAAGTCTAAACATCCATCCCAGGATGCCAGGCTGTCCCCCTTCCCTACAACATTAAGCGCAATCTGCAAGAAGAAATAAAAAAAGCAAAAGTCTAAAGTTTTTTAGTGTAGTTTTGCAGCTATTGAATTATTGAATAGCGTAACTCAGCTCAATAGAAAGCAAACACTCCACAACTGGATTGATGAACACGCGTGTGAAAGTTTCAGTCACATGAACAGGGAAGCTCTTTTGTAGAGATGCCCAATAACTGATTAATTCACTTCAAATTGACCACATCTTTGAAGGCTCCCTGCTTTTTGCTTTGAGCCCATCCCTACCTTCCAGACTTTGGCCCTCAGATCAGCAGGCAATCGTCTTCCTTGAACGATGTTTCTCACAGTTTCGAGATCACAGCCTCCTTCTTCTAGAGCTTCTGCAAGATCTTTTTCCCTATAGTAATGATAACATAGTATGTTTAATTATTAAAAAACAATTTGCATCATTCAGTGTTTTTAAATGTGTGTCTATGAAATAAATGTAGACTCAAGAATATTATGAGGCAAAAAAAATCTACATTTTAAAGATAAAAGCATATTATTAGACAATTTCTCAGTTTATCAAAGCTACGTATTTGCAAACTTTTGTGTGTTCCTTTAAGGCTGTCTGTTCAACTCCTTATTCCATTCAATTTACTTGAGAGAAAAAGTTTCTATCATATTTTTTGCTTTCACAAAGTGACACGATGTTGCAAAACGTGTCATAAAAAGGCAGATTTAGTTGTAGCTTGCAAGTGAAAAGAGAAGTGGCAAGCTTCCACCCACAGACAACAGATTCAGAGCAAATCCTACACCTTAATTAGATGGAAGAGTTCTTTTGAATAAAATATCAGATAACCTAGAAAATGGGAAAAGTACTTCAAAGGTTTAGAATGGCTGGCTATTAACTCCATATTTCCCTGAAATGGAGAAGAGCCTTTTAGCTAAACTCACCCTTACTTAACTAAACATTTCAAGCACTGTAAGAGCAGTACTTGAACATGTACACGAGTGAAATTAATCACAAAACAACCCAAAAATTCAGCAGATTGGGAACATACAGAAATATTAGTGTTAGGGTATAGCAAAATACAAAAACTCATGTGAAAAACGCTTAAGATGTTTTCACAACAATACAACAATAACATTCTCAAACATTATACATAAAATACACACTCAGAAGTTATTACTTTACAATTCGATAACTCTTATACCTGTTTTCCATCATCTCTGACAAAAACCTCAAGGACTTCATGTATCTAAAGACTCATGCATACAACCAGAAGCTCTATGGCCAGAGCAAAATGTAAAAGTGAGTGTTTATTCAGGACAGATTTTTATTCACACATGAAGACTGATTGCTTGTGAACAACACATGTAGCCAGACATGTGGAGTAACAGATGGGCGAGTTTTATCAATACAACTCTCAATTACTCCAAGATGTTAAGATGCTCAATTCTGCTGGAGAAAATGTCAGTGGATGAGCTTGTTCTACTTCTGTCATTTGCATATATTCACAAATAGCAGAAGTTCCTTGCTATAAAGCTTCCTGAACTCAGTCTCTTGAAAATTACACCAATTTCTCATCTGCTAAATAACACCTTTTTGGATAAGCAAATTAGATTCGTAATTCTACAAGAAGATGTATGCACATAGCTAACAATAAGCAACAAGGCAGTCTCGCTTAAGATTTCTCAAATTCTTTAAGTAGTTATTCACAATGCAGAAGAGTAAGCAGTCTCCTTGTATCTTCCCAGTCACTCTCTTTTATAGTATTTCTTGGCAGAGCTTAAAATCACATTTCAAACATATATTGAGGCAAGGCTGAGTCTTTTTTCCTTCAAGTAATTCTGGAAAATTTGTGACCTCTGTTGCCTTGCATCCAAAGAGATTGACTTGTCTCAGTTTGTTATTTTTTAGTGCTTAAAAAAAAAAAAATCTAATTCTTATAGAGCCACAGATTGTTCAGGAAAGCTACAGGAAAAAATAAAACACTGAAGTGTCTCTTAGGAGAGCTAGAGGAAAAATACAAAAGCCTCATCCATTGGCTATTCTGTTGTCCTACTGCATATGGAACAATCAATGTTGGAAAAATTAACTAACCAAATCAGTTCCCCATGAATAAATATCAAGTATTTCCAGGACACTTACTCAGGAGAGATTTAATCCCTATGTGGAACTGCACGAACTCCAGCACTATCTATTTCAACACAAGCTAGCACCAAACATTAGCTGAATATAGAGTCAGATGTTCTCATAAATACTTGTAATACAAGTTTCTGGGCACACTATGGCAAACAAATTAGAAGAATCACAGCTAGGCCTGGAATTTTGCATATGCAAAATATGGCTGGCTGCTACAAATGTTACACAAATATTTATTGGGCATGTGGAAAGGCGCTATAATTAGCTACATAAATAATGGTTGCAAATTGTGCTTTAAGTGGTAGATTTGGAAAAAGACATTGTTTCATGCACGTGAAACAACATTTAAAAATGCAGCTATACAGACAAACTAAAAATGAACCTGGCAAAAAAATGTTTCATAAATGCACAGAGACTCATTCTGCAGCTACCAGTACCTAGTATTTTCAGCTTAAAAAGCTGTTTCTGGCTAACATGAAGGTCGACCTCAACATGTTATCTGCAAATGTGGAGGCTTCATCGGCTTGCCTGTTGCATCAGCAACATCATCTGCAGAAGTGCAATGGTGACAGGTAAATGACAGGATTACTACCTTACCTTAAAAAGCAGGGAATTGATATTTCTCACTATAGATGTTTTATCACATTTGAGTTGTATGAAATATAGCAGGAAAAAAAAAAGTTACAGAGTAACTTGTATTCAGTTGGTTACCTTTTTCCTCTGACAACTTCCAAGATTATTCAGTGGACAGAAGCAGGGAGGTTTCAGGGAGGTTACATGAACTTCTTTTCTAAAACAAGTATTTTTCTATTCATATTAACTTAAAAGGTACCACAGAAACAATCTTGGTTCTTTAACACGTGTTCCCTGCCTGTGCTTTGCCTTATTTCACCCAGTGCTGTTGTGAATGTTTCAGGATACTGTCAGCAACCTGGGCCCTTGTCTTTCCTTGCCTGAAGGTTGTCTGGGAAGCTTTGTGCTTATAAGGAACAACAATTACTGCACTTCTTTTGCAAAGATGGTAGCAGTCCTTCTCTTCCTGGGCAAACTGCTCCAGGACACAGCATCCCTGCTTTCTGCTCTGCCATGGCTCCATACAGTATTCCTGGAATCTAGTCAATGTTTTGGTTACCATCTATATAAACCTGAAGTCCATTACTGTTGCTCATTTGTTAGTAGAAAAGACAGATCCGTTTGCACTTTGGCTTATAAGCCTAAACACATTTCTAAATAACAACCACGCCCAAAGAACACCTTCCAAAGCTGAAAGCTTTGAAAGTTTAATTTGTGGTAGGCACATCTTTTTCTCCCACAGTAAGACTAGTAATATCTTCCTCATGCACCAAATTATCCAAAATGCACTTTGCATGCCAAAAAAAAAAAAAAAATCAGTTTCATACAAACTGAATCTGCTGCTACATACCTGCCTATAAAATATACTAGTCAATGGCTGTAAAAAGAGGAGAGGAAAAAAAAGACGCTGTAACTCATCCCAAAACTATTTGTTTACACCCACCTTCCTCTAAGTGACACGGTCAACCATGATGTGCCCTCGTAGGCCACGACCATTTCCAGAGTAGAAAAGCAGTATTTAGAAATGTATTTGTTAAAGGTGTCTTCAAACACCATTCCTATTTTCCCTAAATCAGAAGGAAAGCTGCTACTGCCGAACCTGCTCTGCTCCCAAAGGAGAACATGCCCAGCTCCTGTGGAATCCCAGCTGGACAGTGAAGTGCTCCTTAAAGCTTTGTGGTTTTTAAAGCCTGTTTAAAAAAAGAAGCTGGCCAAGAGGATCACTGGATTTCCTTCCTACAAAGCCCCTGCTGCCTGGGACATCACAGCCATGCAGTCAGCAACTGGACACTTCTGTGAGAAGCAAACTGGTCACCACAAACACCGGACGGGAAAGATAGGTGTATCCCTAGCAGCGCTGCTCTCAGAGTTACGAGAACGCAGTACAGACATGTGTGTTAGTGCTAGACGGGGCTAATTCACTCTTTAATAGATTTGTATTACCAAGAAAGTAGGAATAAGCTATATTTTGAACAATATACATTTCTTGAAAAAGTTCACAGGAGTATTTTGATTTACAATATACAGAAACCACTAAAAAGGCTTAAACAAAAGCTGTCCAAGTGACTAGTACTGATTAATATTTCCAAAGTCAATTACTAATATTGCTGTATCTTTATAGCCATGATTCTACCTCTCCCAGAGCAAAGAGCACAGCTTTCCATCACAGAAAACTTGTATCTATATAAATGCTTCCTGTTTTTTCCCCAGAAGGGCACTTTAACAGAGGTCGCTATACTGCTTCCTACTTTTAATTTATTAATTTCTCGACTATGGAAAAAATGCCAAACCACAGTTGTTTGAACTTAAAAAGTAATGAGCATTCTGTATTGAAAAACAAAGAACTACAAATCCCTCATACATAATCCTTTCAAAATATCCCTTGTAATCTGAGCATCATTAAATATATTTCATTCTTTGGGGTATTTTAGAAAAGAATATTAATTCCCTGATATTTACCTCTATCTTTTTCTCAAGTGTGTCAATTTCTCATTTAGCTGAAGGATTATTTTTGTTTGCTTTCAGAAGAAGAATCATGATTCCAAGCATTAACAACCTCAATTTTAAGCATGTAAAAAAACACACATATATATATATATATATATATATACACACACACACACTTGTGGTTTTGTGATTTCATTGTCTGAAAGAACTGGAGTGTATTTTTGGAACGATAAGGCAAATGATTCCAATGAACAATTAAACGTAGTGGAACAATCCCATTCATGGTTACAGTTGTGTTTAGCTAGTGTAGATTTTAATCACTGAAGTGTAGATCTTAAAATACTACTTAATACAGTTGCTTGAAACTTAAGTTTTAAGCAACCATACATAAAGGTTTTACAAATTCATGTGCAACTGTTTAGACCTGTATCTGTTTGAGAACTTGAAGAAGGAAAATTAAAGTCATTTTATTTCCTGGTTAAATGAGGTGATAAAAAAATATAATTTAGAATGAGAACCATTTTAAACAGAGAGCAGTCTGGCTTGTCTAGCTACATACATAGGAACTGGCTGAAATTAAGCTTAAAATAATCAAATAAGCAGCCAAATGGGAATTAAGATTTTACAGCATAATTTGAAAGCAGCTTCCTTTTCTATTTCATAGCCTTGTCAGTCTTTGACACAGACACCCACTGTAGCACAAACATAACACTTCTCAAAACGTAATTTGAAAAATTGCCAGAACTGGCAAATTAGCTTAAAAGAATCATTTAACCTTGGGGTCTTAACAGATTTCTTGCTGTTGTTTTTAAATCAAGGCTGTTACTCAACTCCCAGGCGTTACTGAACCCAGCTGACAACGTCACCTTTCATTAAGTTTACACAATCAGCTGCGCGTGCTTTGTGCTGTCTAGTGGCAAATCCCCCAGTTCCTGCTAAACAACGTGCCCAGCAGTCGGTTTTACTAACGAGGGTTTTAACTCATCACTAGTTTGTTGTTCCCCTCCACTGCAAAATCAGCACCAGCCTGGGATGTCAAAGTAGACTGGAAGGCGTTTTCAAAAAGCATCTAGGGCATTTTATGGTAACTGGCATCCCTAAATTCGACACCCTCAAAGGGCTGTCACAGACTCTCACAACCTTTGCATCCCTCTAAGGAGCTGAACGCAGGACCAGGAACCAGAACTACCCTTCTGGTTCTCAGGTGCACATGCTCTACCTGCACACAGACATCACTTCCCATTCCAGTGGCTTTTTAAAATTGTGAAATGTTATTGCACAACCTAATATTCTTCAGTATCGTGACAGCATTGGACACCAAAGAAAAACTCCTTTAAATTATAGATTTTGTATTCAGAAAAATAAATCCTGTTCCACAGCAGCCAGCAGTGCACACAAAATAACAGTTTGAATGAATAAATGAAAAAGAAAACATTCACTTAAACTATCGTAAAAAATACACAAAACAAGAGGCTATGTGAAGCTTCCAACCAGAAAACAAGGAACTCGGTTTTCCACACTCTTCAGAGGGCAGAGCTCTTGCAACACGCACTCACATTCCAACGGAACACTTAAGCACAAGACCCATGAATTGTTTCCACAGATTCCTAGAAAAGATTTTAAATTACATCTTTCCTACTGCAAGCTTACAAATTTGCCCTTTTTAATAGTACTGGTGTAGCTAATTGACTACAATTACAATTTGAAGGTGCCAGTCAGAATGGTAATAATGCAGGCTGCACTTGGAAATAAGTTCAGGAAGGTGAGCGTTCCTCATTCTTGACAGAGAATTTAGCAGTTTGCTGGGATCTTACAGACTGCAATATTCTTTCAACAGCAGTAGTGAAATAAGCTTGAAGTAATTTTTTTTTTCAGAGATTTTTTCAGTGCGGTTCTTATTTGCCCACCAGGCTTATATTTCAAGTGTCCAGACTGAACAGTGAATGTGTCTGTTTCCTACTTCATAATTATTATAGGCCAAGACTTAGAAATGATCCCTATGTGATGCTATACTGTAACAAGCACTTCACACAATCTGAAATTTTAACTAAAGCCAAAGAAACAAACCCCAAAGATGTCAAACAGCTGCAAGGCAACTATGCAAGTAACTGTGTAAGAACTAATAGGCACCACGAGAGAGGAATAAAGAGGGCTCAGAGAAAAAGAAATCAAATGCAATGCAGAGGCTCAAACCGAAATAAGACCAGAGACACGGAGCAGAGGTGTGAAAGCAGCCATCAGTGCTGAAATCCAAATCAGGTGTTTTTAAAGTTCCTGCAATCGGCAGCAAATATACATGCAGCAAATGGTAAAACTTCACTGGAATTATTAGAAAAATGATTCTTCTAGCGCTCCAGGTATAGTCTCTTTTGGTCTCCTATAAGTTTAATGCGGAGGAGGAAAAAAAAAAAAAAAAAAAAAAAAAAAAAAAAAAAAAAAAAAGAAAGGAAATCGCCTCAACAGCCTCGCTGCGGGAGAGAAAGACAAAACCGTCCCCAGAGTAACCCGGGGCCTGTTTTTAGCCTCTCTCCGCTGGCGCAGCGGGGCAGAGCGGGGGACGCCGAGCCGAAGGCAGCAGCCGGGCTCGAGGGGGGCGGCCCGCGGCCCGCGGCTCGCGCCGTGGGCGAAGCCGAACCGTGCACGGGCCGCCCCTGGGCACCCCGGGACGGCCGCGCTGCCGCCGGGGAGGGAGAGGGCCGGGCGGGCAGGGCCCAGGGCAGCGCCCGACTCACCAGCTGCGCGATGGCGGCGGCGCCTCCTCCCCCTCCGCCATAGCTGTTGACGTGCCCGCCGCGGCCGGCCGTAAAGCGCGCGCGGGCCTCGCCCCGCCGCCGCGCAGGCTGTCGCGAAGATGAGGGCGCCGGCCGTAAAGTGCAGGAGCCTGGCAAAGCGGCCACGGCTCGCCCTATCTATCTATCTATCTATCTATCTATCTATCTATCTATCTATCTATCTATCTATCTATCTATCTATCTATCTATCTATCTCCCCGAGTCTTCCTCTAGAAAATTCAGGACTCGATTTCCCTTTGCTTTCCAGGCAGGAAAGCGTTTCGGTGAAAGTTTGCTCGCCGCGAGCAGCTCGCGTACCCCGTTTCTCACAAGCATGT
>VZSG01000277.1:711881-722703 GCA_013398315.1 Nothoprocta pentlandii | reverse complement strand
CCGCCCCGCTCCCGCGCTGGCTCCACGCGTGGCGGCGGCAGCAGCAGCATGGGGGACACGCTGGAGGAGCCGTGGTGGGAGCCCGCGGCCGGGGCGCGCCGCCAGACAGGTACTCGTCCCCCTCCTCGTGCCGGCCCGAGGCGCCCTCCGAGCCCCCGCAGCCCCTTCCTGCCCTGCTCTCCCTTCGCAGTGTTTTTCCCCCCTTCCCCGATTTGATTTTCCCTTCCTGTGTCTCCCGCTCGCTTTTCCCTGGTTTCTGCTGGTGCTCCCGTTGAGTTCAGAGCTTGGCTGCTCCGCCACCCCCGTAATCCGTAATTCCTAACCGTTGTCTGCGCACCTGAGCTTATTCAAGGGAATGTGTGGTCGCAGCCCTGCAAAACGGGCGAGCTGGGAGTCTGTCCGTAAAAGTTACTGAGGTGAAGTTGTTTGCGGTTCTGAAAGGCCTCAAAGACTTCACATTATTGGGAGAGCCTTTGGAGGGAAAAATATCCAGGGTGCTTGGAGAGTGGTGGCCGTGTAATTACTGGAGCATCTCCGATCATCCTGTCATACAGTGCTGTAAAAGGGCAGGAGTAAAATAGCTTCTTTTCTTCACATGCTTCTCTTAGGGGGATGGCTCAAGGCTGAATTGCTGTTTCTCCTGATAATAAACATATACAACGCTTTTCTTTTTTCCGAATGGGTCTTAACGTGCTTTGCAGAGGAAATGGACACTATGTTGCTTTTCATGTCAGAGTTCAGTGTTAGGCTGTTGTGTTTTAGTGAAAGAAACTGGCATAGTGAGTGGAAGAAACTGACATGGATGGGACATGTGGGGAATTGAACCTTGTGTGAACACTGAGAAGACTCGTATATCCTTGTGATTTTGGGGCCTATATGAGGGAGTTTTTAAGTCAGACCTAGTCTGGAGAGTTACACAAAACTAGGCCTTTAAAAGTGACTTCAAGAATTTTTACTATTTTTTTAATCTCTTCATCATTGTGTTATCAGGAGCTGGGATATACCTGCAGCTCTAGCTGGACTGCAGATTTGGAACCCCTTATGGTCTTGCCAGTGGCAACTGACCTCTTTCGAAACGGTACCTCAAGAATATTTTGAGAGGCAACTATGCAAAAATTGTATGTATGTGATAAAGAAAAGTGGGGTCTTTCCTAGGCTTACGGAGGCCAGTTTCCTAGGCCTTTGCTTTTACAACATGTACTCTAAATGTCTGACTGTTTTGGTAGTCTTCTGCTGGTCTATCTCCAGTTTGCTGTTATTTCTCCTGTACTGGAGGTCCCAACATTAGGTAACATATACCAGATAGTGCTTTCCAAATGTCAGGCAGAGACACATTCTCAGCTGGCTGGCTGTGCGCTTGCTGGTTATTTCTGTTCAAAACATCCCAAACTAGCATTTGGAGGATACGGGGAAAGTATGAGCATAAATTCTCTAAATGACTTATATGCTGCATAAAATACACGGTAAGCGGAGGTACAAGAACAGAGATTAGCTATTTTGTGAAACATTTAGTCAAATTAAAAATATTATTTTATTATTCAGCTTTATTTGGTATCATTAAAAAAAACTCTGTCAAAACTCTAGGTGTAAAGCAGAAGTTGAAATGTGCTTTTAAAATGAGACATTTTGCCAAGACCATTAAAATTCATCCTAGAATAAAAACTGTCCAGCAGAATATTCATTCTGATAACTCAGCCCTCAGAAGTGCAACTTTCAGTTAGAAAAAGCTGCATTTAAGATGAAGTGTATATGAAAGATGTTTGTATTAACTTAAAGGAAATGGAAACACAAAATATATATCTTAATGAATATGTAAGTAATTTCTCATCTTCTTGCAGCTTCATCATTATAAATTATTATTTTAAGAATCAATATTAAAGATAAGGAACCTCTGAGTCAAAAAAAACTTTGTCAAAACTGCAGGTGTAAAGCAGAAGTTGTAAGTGGTTCATTTTTTAAAAAGCTGAAGGGATTATCCATCTAATTACTTTGTCACCACACAAACTAAAGAACCTTGCTCAATAACCTCTTCATCAAACCTTTAACCTTTAAAGGAGTCTTGTGGTCTTCAAAGGAGAGTTGCTAGGAATCACTGTCTCCTTCTTAGTCTTGTTTAGAGTTACAAGTGTCTCATGTCATGCAGCTGCAAGGTTGCAGTTTCTTTTTCTCCCTTTTAGCAGTTTGTATCACGACTGTGATACACGACTGTGTAAGGCCTCGAATACCATTTATTTATTTATTTGCATTGCCTTCAGAGGTAGAAGGGAGAGGATGAAAAATACTAAGGAATTCACTTAGTCCTGGTGAAAGACAACAGTTCTTTCCTCTTCAAGAACAGAAAAAGCACTTTTCACAGTACTGTATATGTCCATGTCTTGCCAGTAACTCATATATCCACCAAATTTCCTGCACAGTTTGTTGGAGAATCATGAGCTTTGCTTTTCAGACATTATTCCATTTTCCTTATTTTCTGTGATCATTCCTCCTCTTTCATTTTCCATACTTTCTTTGTCTCCCCTAATCCCATAAATTAGCAAAGTTGTTCTTTGTCCATTTGTTTATTTCTGTAAGAGCCTGTGTCCCATGTAGGTGGAAATGATTTATAGTATCCCAATACAGGAGGAAAAGGCAGGGGAACTCTTCCATCTCAGCGGTGCAAATAGAATGTGGTACTACGGAGGGTGACTTGTCAGGACTTGTGGGGTTCTTTTGCATGCCCTACGGTGAGGGATGCTGTTGTGGGAAGTAATTTCTTTTGCCAGCAGTTTTCTCTTTGTAGACTGGGGGGGAAAAAAAGGAATGCCAAATAGCATCAATTTGTATGTGTGGCATGCAGCAGTGGGACGCAGACTGTTCGCTGTGGCACATCCAGGGAGGATTATGATGCTTGATTGGAGCTGGGATCTGTTTGCTGACCTGTTTGTGGAAAGGCTTGTCTGTCTTGGCTTGTTCCATGAGTTGTAGCCACTTCTAATGAAAGCGGTGACTTTTGCTTGAGCTGCTTGTCAGGTCTGGCTGATAAACCAGGAGCCCCCAGTGGGAGCAAAAACCCATCTGCACTGCAGAGCTTAACAGCGTTGCTTACTGCAAAGCAATCAAGGTTAAAGTACATGATAGACTTGAAGTTTGTCAAACCCAGAGTTATAATTTTGTTAATATGCTTCTTGGAAATCTATAGTATTTTCCCTTATTTAAATTATTTATGTGTGTAGCTCTATTGCCAGGGCTTTGCTTTTCATCATTGCATTGCTGCACATATTTGGCTTCCTGTTTTCCAGCTTCACAATCATAATGTAACACTTGGTGCTCCACTGAACCTAACTGTCAGTCAAGAGACGGTAATAGACTTATTGGTACAGTTTTAGACATTTAAATTAAGAAGGTACTCCATGTTCAGATTGTTTATTTTTAGCTCCTTTTAAAATATTTTTTATGGTTTTCAGTGCATGACTATTTTCCAACTTGGGCTACAACTGCCAAAATACTATGAAGAGAGTCTATTTTTTCTGTTGCAGTTAAGTATATTGCAGCCACCTCCACAAACTTTTGGGGTTGAGAACATTGTGTGACATCCTGTTTGTGTGGCTTGCCCCTGCTTTTGGCTTTACAAAAGAAAAAAAAAAAAAAGAAATCTGCCCTTGGGTTTGTGGAAAAGTGGAGAACTGCCTCGCTGCTAAAGCAGTGTCTGTGGAGTCTGTGCTTCTTATGGCAGCTGGGTTTCCAGGGCTGTGTCTCTCTCTAGTGACAGCTCCCAAAGTGCAGCTCATTTACTTGTAGTTTGCAAAGACTTTGTGAAGTCTCTGCAGATGAGGTTATTTTCTGGCTTTGGCCAGTTCTCTTGCTGGGACATCAGTCCTTACGCCAACAAAACCTAGGACCCGCAACATAAAGATTGTCTACCTGGATCGGCTGTAGCAAAACACTGTTTTGAGTCAGAATTTAAGATTTCTCTGGGGCTCCAAAGTTGCCTATAATGCCTTCTGCAGCTGCCTTTAGTCCCTGCTGGGACCCACTATGGTTCCCTCTGGTCCCTAACCGATTAAGACACTGATTTAGATGCTGTGATTTGAGACTACCACATCTGCTTGTTCTACCAACCCATTACTTGTCACTATGGTACCTGGCTACAACAGCAAGCCAGCATGGTAAGGCCCACCAGACGCCGGGTGGGGTGGTATCTGAAGGGGTAAAACCTGCAGATGGAAATCGGAACCAACTTACATTCTGCACTGTGTATCGCCAGAAGCCATACAGTTTCTGTTGTTGCTTTCATTCCTTTAGCATAGGTTATGCTGCTGTCTAACAGGCAAATGTGCGAGCATTCGGTAGTCTGCTTTTTTTTTGCAAATTAAACCAAATAAGTTGCTCTTTATCATCTATCAGTCGTTCTGGTTAGCTGAGGAGGTCCCAGATGTGGGAGAAGTGCAGGGCTGTCAGCCTGACCTCGGTATCGGGGAAAGTGATGGAGCAGATCATCTTGAGGGTGGTCACATGGCCTCTGTGAGCCAAAATCCATGTGGATGGACGGACCCAGAGCGTGGTGAATGGAGTTAAATCCAAGTGGTGATCAGTCATAAGCAGTGTTTCCCAGAGTCAGTGTTGGAGCTAGGCCTCTGATTAATCTTTATTGATGATCTGGATGAGAGGATTGCATGCACCCTCAGCGAATTTGCAGACAACACCAAGCTGGGAGGAAGAGTTGATCTTCCTGAGGGTAGGAAGGCTCTACAGAGGGATCTGGACAGGCTAGGATCGATGGGCTGAGGCCACGTGTATGGTGTTCAGCAAGGCCAAGTGCTGAGTCCTGCACTTGGGTCACAACAACCTCATGCAGCACTGCAGGCCAGGGGCAGTGGCTGGAGAGCTGTGCAGCAGAAAAGGATCTGGGGGTGCTGGTCGACAGCAGGCTGAACATGAGGCAGCAGTGTGCCCAGGGGGCCAAGAAGGCCAACAGCCTCCTGGCTGGTATCAGGAACAGCGTAGCCAGCCAGACCGGGACAGTGATCCTCCCCCTGTACTCGGTCACTCGCAGCTCGAATACTGTGTTCAGCTTTGGGCCCCTCACTGCAAGAAGGACATGGAGGTGCTGAGTGTGTCCAGAGAAGCGCAACGAAGCTGCTCCAGGAGCTGGAGCCCAGACCTTGCGAGGAGCGGCTGGGGAAACTGGGGTTGTGTAGTATGGAGGAGGCTGAGGGGAGACCTTAGCGCGCTCTGCAGCCACCTCAAAGGAGGCTGCAGTGAGGTGGGGGTCGGTCTCCAGAGTAACTGTGGACAGGACAAGAGGAAATGGCCTCAAGTTGTGCCAGGAGAGATTCAAGTTAGATATTTGGAAAAATTTCTACCCAGAAAGTGTGGTGAAGCGCTGGCACAGGCTGCCTAGGGAAGTGGTGGAGTCCCCGTCCCTGGCAGTGCTCAAGACACGTGCAGATGAGGTACTTAGGGACATGGCTTAGCAGGCACGGTGGGGATGGGTTTGCAGTTGGGCTCGACGATCTTGAAGGTCTTTTCCAACCATTATGATTCTGTGATACCAAGTTGACAGCTGTGGTTTTGTAATTTGTGTTTTATTTCTTCACACATACACCTATTTTGCAAGCTGCTGAATGTATCCTGAGTGCTTCTGTGGATTTTATTTTGGTCTGAGCATCTATCACATGCATGTAACCTCAGGATATTATAGTTACCTGCATAGGTAACGAATAAAATTTAAAGGCTTTTCTTATTAATACAGCAGCATACTTCTTTCATTTCTACAGTTTGTCACAAATATGTCATGTAGGGCAGATGCTGAAATATTTTTTTCAGTAGGCCTATATTTTTAAGCATTCCCTTTTTTGAGTACTGACAGAATTTCTTGTGTAGCTGTTAAGGAAGGCACAGGTCTCTGTTGTGGGCTTGCAAAAATTGTCACACAGGTGTGCTAATGGGTTGTACTGTCTCTGAGGTCAAGTTAAACTCTTAGCTGTAGAAAAAAAGCAAAAAATAATGGATAAGTGAACACATCAAAAGTTCTCTTTGCTTCAGCAGAACAGTCACAATTCTGGCTGTGATCACCACCAGTTTTTGTTTTATTTAGGAATTGGAATTTGGTAGCTTTAAAGAAAGACCTATGTGGAAGGAGCTTTCCTGCAAATCAGCAGTTGAACCACTTAGGCTGTTGGAATGCACTCTGTTTAAGGGAAGAAGAATGGTGTAGGCGTTAATACCAAGGAAACAAATCAATCTTGCTGTTCTAAAACAGTAACTCATGTTAGATGGTGCTAGAGGAAATCTAGGGACAATTGCGGGTAATAATAAGTAAAAACTAACAATATACTATTAAAATGGAATAGTCATCAAAATTCTAGTTAGAGCAATAATTGCTATTTTTCAGAAATACTGACGTTGTCTTGTATTTTTATACCACTGGCTTATATAGTCGGTGTTCTTCCGAAGGCAGAGAACAAACCTGAAACTTCTAATATTTTGATTTCTAGGGATGCAATGGCTGAAAGGGAATTTAAGAGAATTTTAAGCCTTTTAACAAAAGGTTTACTCTAAGAAAGATGTAAAGACAAATTCTCTCATGAATGAACTACAACTACTAGCTTGGTCAAAAAGTCACTAAGGTAGGATTCTGAATGCAGTTATGTATTTAACTTGAATTAGTTATGAATGCAGGTGCCTATTTTTTTTTTGAACACGACCACTGAAAGGAAGGGCAGAACTGTGGGGGACTGCAAGAACAAAATTGCATTACTTTAGAATTGCAACTTGAGCACTGTCTGTTATACTTGATACAAATCTTGAGAGGCTGTTTAAGTGAACTGAAAACTAAATACTAGAGTCTCATGAAATAGCGGAAATTAATACAGGTAATATAAGCCATAATATGCATCTCAGTTCTTGCATCTCTTTTCCTAAGGTAGGATCTGCATGGATATAGTGGTGCTGTATAACAGTAGTTAGCTTATTGTGGGGAGGGTGGTCCATCTTCAGATCATGTTTTTAATCTGATGCTGGGCACAACAGTGAGTCTGTTACTCTTTAAATGTATGCATTATGAAAGAGATTTCTCCATCCTTCTCTTCGCTATGGCTTTCCTATCTAACGTAAAACACCAACAGTGAAGCACTCTGACTAGACCATCTCATCCTTTAACCCTCTTCATTTGATCGACCATATATTCTTTTAAATCTACCAAGACAACGCTAGTACTTTTGTTATTTGTGGAATATGTCAAAACCGAATTTATAATAGAAACATCTTTACAGTCTCATTTGCTGTTCCACGGTGAGAGCCAAATTCTGGATTTATTTAAAAAAAAGACAGAGCAGAGCTTGCCCCCTGCAGACATCAAATTTGCCTTGGGTTCTTAGGAATTTGGCTATGTCTTGCTGACCTGTGATTGGCGATCATCTGTGTGCTGACCATGTGGATGGTTTTAGGCTTTTCTCCAATGGAAAGGACTGTTGTTGAGGTTCAGATTACTTTAAATCCATTTTGTTCTCAGAGATCACAGAGAATGATTTACCTTCTCCCTCCGCTTTGAAGGCAGGTTTTAGATACAGTCCTTATAATGTGTAGCTTTCCACAGCTTCTCTCTTGGAGTGACTTGTTGAGATGTCCAGCAGGAATTTTCACAGGTAGTTTAGTTGCACTCATAGGCTTTGGTTTAGGGATCCGAGTTGGAACTGAAGGACGCAAGACATCAGTAATCTTGAAATAAATCAGGAAAATAAATCATGTGTTAGGAGAGAGTGACTGTGTATTTAGTTCTTTATTGTTCTTTTTACCTTCATGGAACTAAACGCATTGCTGCCATTTAAAGCTTTTTATCTGTCTAAACCTTCTTTCCCTCCTTGATAATGATTATAGCCTTCGGTTTAACTTTTCTACTTGATCTTTAAATATTGAAGAATACAAAGAGATTGAAATTCTCTGCCTAACTAGACAAGTATAAATTGAAGACTTTTCTGTCAGCTATTTGGACAACCACAAGGACAACAACATCTGTGACTTTTAAAGGAGAGATCAGAAGAGCTTCAGGGGCAGAAAAACGATATTTGGGAAATATCAGTTATTGCCCTCGAGAATGAGTAAGCGCTGCCGTGCCAAGGCTGTGAACAGTGATTTTTCTGAATAAGTGCAGAAGCAAGTCTTGACCGAGTCCTGCATAACAGAAAATATGTAGTTCATGTTTTACTGAGAAATCCATTCTGTGGTAGTGATCACAGTGTACATGAATGAATGCGTTTGTAAGTGAGAACTGCCCTCCAGAATTCAACATGGTCATGCCTAATTGCAAAAAATAAGTTTCTAGATAAAGATAACAGAAAATAAAAGGAGAACCAAAAAGAGGTAAAAACATGGAAAGGCAATTAGACTGTTTAAAAGACACTGTATCAGAAGTTTGGATGAATGTTGGTGAAACAGGCACCACCTACCACAAACATTTTGATTTAACTTTTTAAATACCCTTTAGAATTGAGCAAAAGAGTAAAGGAAGCTGTTAAAATTTGCTCAAGCTCTTCCTCCCAATACAAAATGGAAATGGTGTTCAAATCAGGACAATTCAGAACAGCACAGACAAGGTGGTGATTTAAATATGGATGAGAATGAACGGGACCAAAATATTTTATGAAACAACAGAGAAGTGTCCAAAAAATCCTGTCAGCCATAACTATTTTTGTTTTTCTAGATATATCAGAATTGGAAAATCTACCATTTGCCTGCTTATAATTCTATATGATAGGACCTCTCAAAAGGATAAAGCCATGATGTAAAAGCCAACATTTAAGTGGTCAGTATGGAGGAATTTGCATAAAGTTTCTGCATCCCAGTTATGCCAAATGAAGCTGTTATGGGAGGTGAAGTGGGGGGGAGGTACCTGCTGTCTAGCTGAAGTTTAAGAACAGGTTGGTAGGAATAGTAATAATAAATCTCTCGGAGCAATATAGTGTTTTCCCGAGAGTTATGAAGGACATAATGTGTGAAATTGCTAAATCTGTAACGGTGATATGCAGTCTACCATTGAAATTACAGGTGATGCTAATGAGCTTAATGCAAATTTAGAAGAAAACTTTGGAAAATTCATGTGACTTACAAGCTGTTCAAACTGTAGAAATGACGATAAGGAATACCATTTTTATGTCCATAGCCCCATAAAGACCTGTGGTACTTGATGAACACATAGACTCTCTGGGAAGAGGGCTAGTACTGAAATGATGATGATTGTATTGTAAAGTTAAGCATATTAGAAACAAGAGCTGCCAGTAATTCCTGGAATGGAGTAAATAAATGATAAAAGTGTATGTGAAGGCAATATGAACAAATGCAAAGTAGCATATGCAGGGGAAGGATAGCTCACATACATGAAATCTCATTATTCTATCTATTGTCATTTTCCTTGTAAGTAAATTATGAAACTCATTAGAGCTGAGAGTTGTTCAGGTGAAAGGTCTAATTTGATTTAGAGAGAATTAGGCTGATAGCTATCCAGTCAAGTTATCAAGCTTACTAGCTGCAAGACTCAGATTGTTGGAACCTGGATTTTTTTTTTATAAGCATTTATTGCTGGTCAGTGCTAAAAATGGAATACATAAACCTTGGGTCTGGCTGCATATCACTGGTTCCATGCTTGCAATTTTGAAGTGAGAATGTTTTACTTTAAAGCTTTTGTTTGTGATATATATTGAGAAATGAAGGAGTTTGGTTTTGAATGTGAGAAAAAAGGATATGGTTTTTGTTTGCTCTGTGTTTGCTGAAAAACTTTTTGTCTCTAGATGGCAGCAAAGCTTTTGTTTTATTTATTAATACATTACTAGGTATTTAATTTTAGACTGGATAATTGCAACCAAAACCAGGCTGATACTTGTAGCTAATGCTGAGTAAAATAAATAAAAGCTTATATGCTTCTTAAAGATAATCTTGAACTTGCAGCTTGACAGTTTACAAGAAGGGAGACAAACAACTATTTTCCTTCAATTATTAAAAGCACTGTATTAAGGAATAAGGCAATGACTTTAGAGGGGATAATCTGTGTAACTTCTATATGGCTTTCCTTGAGCACTGGTTTGGAACAGCCTGCTTTCTGGCTGCATGGCATGACATGGCAGGTGAGGCACAGGACCACGGGGGGGGAAAAAAAGCATTTGGATGGGATATTCCCAGCTGTGAGGAAAGAAATACATAAGCTTTTTCATCTCTTCATCTAAATATGTTAACAAAAACCAGATTTGTAAAATCTTAATGCTAAAATGTCATTGAACCTGTATTAATAAATTTCCCTTCAGAGATATGTCCAAGTTAGAGATTCCTTATGGTACAAAGTAGCTGAGGGCTACCATCTGTAGTTGGTTGATTAGCATTGTTAATAGCTTGAGAAAGTGTATGTAGACCCAGATTTTCACAAGTTTTGGCTGATCAGCATCTAGGTGATATCCTAAGATCCAATAAAATCAGTGGGAGGTTGAGTTTCAAAATACCTCTTTAGTCTAACCTTTATTTTATACCAACTTCCACTTCATTAAAAGCACCATTTATAATATGATATTTGGAGCAGCTAGAATCTATTTGAAACAAAAAATTCTTTGTGATTGAAAATTATATTGTTTTGCAGTTCTAAATTACAGTATTGAATACATGCAAATTTTTATAACATCAAGTTTTGTCAACTTTATCACTGTTTCTTGCACGTTTTACCACTATATACAGTGTTGGTATTATGGTCCTTTAAGTGTGTTGTATTTCCTTATAACCACAAAAACTAATTGATGTAACTCCTGGCGTAGACTCAAGCTATATGTATATATATATGTGTATATATATACACACACACACA
>VZSG01000277.1:683402-711301 GCA_013398315.1 Nothoprocta pentlandii | reverse complement strand
AAAAAAAAAAAATCTGCATAATCATCTTAGTTCCTTCCCTTGTACTCGAGGTAGATGCATGCATGCAGGTACATTGGAGGCAATATACTTGTCTGTTGAGATGCCCCTTTTATTTCTTGAGGGAAGACCTAAGTGACTGCAAAACTGTGTATTAGCTGTTGGTGGTGGTTTTGTTTTGATGTTAGCTCTTAGATCAGTGGATAGAAAGTTTGTATGTATACCAATAATACTTTCTCTTCAGATGCGTGCATCCTTTCTGCCCATTAATATCTTCTTTTAAGATGAGAAGTACACACAGGTATTCATACCCACTTTTCTCCTGAATTTGCCAGTTGTGTTCATTATTAATGTTTAGTTATGGCTCCTTGATTTCCCTTCTGTTAGCTAGCTTTGTATTTGTTGTCTTTCCAAGTAGTAGAAGTAGTAGCAGGATACCTTTACTCTTTCAAAACCAAATTGAGCAGTCTGTCATGCTCAGGAGAGCCTTTGTCAGTTCCTATCAGTGCTCAAAACACCTCAAGAAGAGAAGTATTTCCCAAGACCTATCCATGTGGGATTTGAGCTGCTGCTTGGTTTTCCATTCTTTAACGTATCTAAACATAATTGAAAAATAACTATGGGATTTACAATCTTACAATAAGAGCAAAACAAAAGACAAACTAGGCAGATTTTGGAATGATTGGGTTGCATCATATGTCTGTCTGTATGCAGAAGAACAAATTTTAGATGTTGGATTCAGAAAATACTGGTATTTTTGTCAGCAGCATTTATGACTGTAGAAGCAAGCAGTCAAAATTCATCAACGCAAGCAGTGAAGATCCAAGAACCAAGAAAACTGTAGTTTCATAAAGATCTTTTAATGTCTTCAGTTTTAAATTGTCTTCTGAAACAAATGTCAATCACTCAAAATAGGCAATGTCAGGAGATAGAGTTAAAATGAGAATGCGTATGTAGTGTCTGTGTCTGCTACCTCCTCATAAGTACATAGGGGACTGGGACAAATACTCCACAATTGAGAATTGTGAGATTCTCCTTATGCAACCATGAAAATGGTCTTTCCTGGTGTGTAGAAGTCAGCTGTGACTGTATGCTCTGAGACTTGAGCCTATATGTGCTGTCCTTTTCCCAAGAGTACAGAGGTAGCTTGTTATTTGTACAGACCATCAAATGTTTTAGCACAATGTAATATTTTCTTTTTGGGGAATGGCCTTAAGCAAGTGTGTGAGCATGTATGTTTAGGAAGAATGTATCGGTTTCTATCATGTTCAAGAAATTGATCTACTTTTGATCCTAATTGTTTATTTTGTTTGTTTTTTCAGAATTGATATTATTATTATTATTATTATTATGAATTTGCTTCCTGATGGACTATGTTTCTATAAGTAGAGGAGCATGTAACACTTGTGCTGGAGCTTTTCTTGTATTCCTTCAGTCATCATAGAACTTGACCCAGGAGAAATAACTTTAGATTAGCCTCTTTTTCAGTATTTAAATTTTTCCTTTAAGAGATTTGAGCAATTTTAGTGAAAGTGGCCAGGGGACAATGCTGTATATCCGTTATGCAAAACTGTGACGGTCTGTATGCACACAAACATTGCCTCTTGCCAGAGTTCACTTGGTTCCTCGATGACTGAATGGAGTCAGAAAGTGAGCCAGGTCTGCAAGCAGGGGTGAGTCAAGATTAAGTGGCAAAACTGAATATATCCTTCAGTCTCCAAAAAAAGGCAGCTTTGGCCGAAATATTCACTTGGGCCTCCTCAACTGCACAGGGCATCTGGATATTTCTTTTTCGTTCATTTGTTTCTGGCATCCAGCCTCTAGAAATCCAGAGGGAAAGCTCTCTGTGCTCTATGTTTTCCTTTTGTACAGCTGTTTTAGGATGTGGGATATGTAAGCAGGAGCTTTATATACAAATGTGTACGAGGTAATCCTTATGACTTAACATTGGTGAGACCTTAGTTAGAATGTTGTCTGCTTTGAGGCACTGTGCTTTTAAGAAATGCATGCGTTATAACCATCTCAGAAGAGCAAAAAACAACTGCAGCACCTGAGGAGAGAGCAGGCGGGAGAGGAAGAGAATTTGTTGAATGTGAAGAAGAAAAACTGGGGGTGGAGGTTGGGGTGCGAAAAATCTTTTTTTTTTTTTTTTTCTAATATGTGAAAATCTGCTTCAGAGAAACTTATTCTTAAAGTCCAGAGGAGGGACAGAAAAGTTTTTTTTTTTTTTTTTTTCTAATATGTGAAAATCTGCTTCAGAGAAACTTATTCTTAAAGTCCAGAGGAGGGACAGAAAAGGAAATAGAAGATTTCAATTTTGGCAAAGAAAGTTTACGTTAGAAATTGTGAAGATTTCGGTCCTGGTGGAGATTCTGGGGGTGACTGAAGTCTTTATCATTGCAGGTGTTTTAGAACAGGATGAGCTGGACACACGTCTGGAAGGGTTTAGGTCAATTTGTAGTAACTAAGAATAGAAAGAGAAATATTCTGAGCCTTCCTTTGGAACTTTGGTGATTTCCACTGCTTTGACTTTGGGCCTCTGAAATTCTTGATTTCAACCATATGAACTGCTTGACAGGAAAATTATATTTTAATTTGAAATATCTTCTTTATATCTTCTGATATGCTTTGTGATTATATACTCAAATGTGCCCGTCTCCTCATTTTCTGAACTTAGATTAGATCTTCCTAATCATGGAGAAAAAAATCACCGTTGGGTAGAGATGGAGGTAGGAGTCTGGTTCCTAACTACTACATCACGTGCCTTGCTTTCCTTGAGACATGTCTTCACTGGGAGATGTAATCCTCTTTTAACATAATATAGTTTGAAGACTTGCCTCTAGTATTAATGGAAAAGATGCAAGAATAGTCAAGATTATGGCACTTGTCAGTTCCTCTAAGACAGGGTTTTAGCTGAGTGATTAATGACTATCACAGTATACTTTGCCCTTCTTGGAAAGCAGGAGTTGCTTGTGGCTAGTTTTATGTCCCATTGTCCCTTGAAATAAAGAGGAATCTTGCTCACCCTGCTGGGGTGTCTCTAGTCTCTGGGAATTGGATTCATAAAAGAATATGCTCTTTTAAAGGAGTATCTAACACACTAATGTTGTTCTGTCCAGGAGAGGGCAGTGCTGGTACTTAAATGTTATTGCTGATACTTGAATTTAAGTGTATTTATATACTACGTTACTTTACAAATATGTATGAGATCATCAATTCACTTGGTTTAAATCTATATTGCCTTTCCTTCAGTAATATTCTTGGCAGAGGATTTCCTTCTGTACAGGCTGTGGGCAGCTAAGGATATCTGTGTGTATTTCTTCAGTATAGAAAAGATGTGGAACTGTTGGCAAACCCACAGACAGCTTTTGAAATGAAAATAGTTGCTATATCGAAAATCCCTGCTCTAAATCCTGGGATAATTTCCCCCCGTACAATTATACATATATATATATATAATATGAAAGTTTGTGTGTGTGTGTGTATATATAATATATATATATGTCGAAGAAGCCTACGCCCAGTGGTGTGTGTCGGGCCACTGCCTGGGGAGTTGAGAGAATCACTGATGAAACAGACAGTCTTGCTGTGTTCAGTCTGCTTCCTAGGAAGTGTTTTTTGTTGTTTTGTTTTTGTTTGGGGAGAATCGAGTTCATTTGGTAGCTCTGATATTTGAGGTTCGTGAGCACTCACGAGATAGGGAAGCGTGGGTGAGGTGCTTGCACATCAGATCCGTGCTAGCAGAGAGAATTCAGTAGCGTCCTGCGGCCCCCAACACTGAAACTCTGGTTTGTAGGAACTCTTCAGGCTGCTTAAACTTTCAAGATCTTCCTTTTCCTTGAGCAGTTTCCCATTTTGGTTGCTTGATGATACTGTAAATGTTATTTAAAATGTGTACACCCACTCACGCGGCACTCGAACCGTGAGATCTTTTTCTCTGCTGTTCCTTGGTAACACAGTGTTTGGGTAGCCCTTGCCTAAGCCTGCAGATTAGGCAGTTGTCAGTTTTTGTTTTGCCATTTCTCAAGAGCTGTTTCCTAGGGACAAAGTCATTGTGCAGATGGCTACTCCATTTCCATCACCTAACCCTGCAGCATCCATTCAGTGTGAATCCAAAAGTAGTGCTGTACAGCTCTGTTTCTGATTATTTTTTCCCCCATGTGGGGAGAACGCCTTTTAAAGCCTTGCAGAGAGCCTTACATAAAGATTCCCCTATTTTCTTTCCTTTTTTTTTTTTTTTCTTCTTTTTTTTTCTCTTTTCCCTTTCCTTGCAGGCTTACTTTCTGTCCCCAGACTGTAATATCTACTGTGCTTTGGATCAGGAGGATTACTTGGCTGCTCCTGTAATTTTCATCAATTCTATTCTTTAATTAGCTACTTGAGGGAGGCTTTGTAATAAATTGAAATACCACCTCTCAGTTGATGGATGGGCCCTCTGCTTCCAGAGCACTCTTAATGGCTCTTATTCCCCTCTCTTCCTCTCTTCCTTTTCTCTTGCTTTACTCATTCACCTTCCCTGCAAGGACAAAAATTATAAATATCTATTTTACATGACTGTGAGGAGCACTGAGGTGCTACTATCCTATGTGCTTAGCTTCCAAATTCAGTGGGGCAAGGTTTTCAAGACAGATTATCTAAATGGTCGGAGAGTGGCACCAAGTTGCTTGTGCTGCACTTGCCTGGCTTCCTTTCCTCCCTCCCTGAAATGCAAATAAAAAGATCAAGGAAATGGGACAGATAAATTTTGCCATGTGTTTGTCTGTTTAATTCTGCTAGTCTTTTTCTGAAGACTAAGCCCTGCATCGAGGGGGGAGAGAGTAGGCTTGAGAGAGTTTTCCTGAGTTTTGGAAAAAGGAAGGGCTGATGTTAGGATCTTTTGAAAACTGCTCTCCTGTTCCCTTCCACAGTTCAGCCCCTTTGTTATAACCCACTAAGTATTTTCTGTGACTGTGTTTGTCGTTAATATTTATTTGAATCATTATTGTATCTGTCAGATTTTAGGCTCTTAAGCAAATATCGGAAACAAGAATGTCTCTGCTTCCCAATTTTAAACAGCAAAATAGCAATACTTACCACTTGCAGGATGCTTGGGATTTCCATAAAAAAAAAAAAAAAAAGCCTGCCTTAGTTGAATTTTAGTATAATTATGTTTGATGTTTTTGTTCAGAGTGCTTTACAGACAGCTAATCTTCTCCTTGTTCAGTTGCTTTCCCTTTGCCTGCCAAGGACTTAGGTGAACATTCCCTCTCAGTGGAACAGGAAAAAGTCAGAGATGCGGAGTGGTAAACTAAAAAATGAAGTCTCTGTTTGTAAACTGGTAATTTCAGTCCCTTAAGGTAGACTTCCCATGCGCTGTTTGTTTTGCGATAACATACCAGGTAATTTATTTCTATTCAGACACTTATTTTAAGTAAATTTCAGCTCTTGATAAATACATGTAGGCATTTATCTTCTCAGCTACATGTTGTGCAACAGATCTTAGAAATCGTAAAAAGGGAGACAATTTTCCATCAAAATAATTATTTGATTTTTTTTTTCCATCTGCTGAAGCCAGTGACAAAAATCAGTTCTGAGGTCTACAAATAAGATTTACTTAGCAATTGTTTCATCAGCAGGGGATTATGTCTTAATCAAGGTGTGTTTTTAGGAAACGTAGCAAGTTCATTTACAAGCAATGGTGCTACTCCTTTTGGGGTAGTGATGGTGATGTGTGGCTGCTGCTTCTGTCTTTTCTTAATTGGGAGGTTTATTAGTAACCCCAAACCCTCAACAGCATAAGGATTGTGACAGGAACAAGATTTAAGGGCTGGCCTGTTTAATAATTAAACTTTTAAATGGCATGGACTCTGATCAGGGTTTTATATTCAAAACTTAAGTTTATACTCTGAATGTCGTTATTCATAATAGCTCAGCAACTTGCCAAATGGCTAAGTATGCTTATTATTATTGTCTTCTGATTTCTGCTTATCTTTCATGAGATATTGCAATACATGGCGAGGTAGTTAATGGTCAACGCATTTATTAACCTTTAAAACATAGATATGAAGTGAAATATGATTTTCAGTGCATTTTTTTCAATGAAGTGGAAGAGGATATTAACATTTCTGAAGGACAATTGTCTATCACTTAACTGATGCCAGATTCTCTAAAAATTAATAAACTGTTAAGTGTGTACTGTAAATATTATGGAGCACCTGCACGCAATGTGTTCCTGCATAGAGACCCTGAGTATGGACTAACAGATCACACAGCAACTGAGCTTCTGGAAGCACAGAGACCATGTTTTGAATGGATCCCTTTGTAATCATGGATGAGCCCTACAATAAAAACCTGTAACTTTAATGAAGTAATAAAACGACTTGTTTCTATAGCGTGTGTACTCTAAAGTTATTACTTAATCACTAACTTTTGATGCAATTGGAGGGAACGAAGGTTTGCTTTGCAGGATTACATCATGTCCATGTCCTGACCCAGTTTGATTTGTCCTGCTTTTGATCAGGACTCACTTCTGCAGTCCGTGGAGCTAAACTGAGACAAAGCAAGTGGCAAGGTCCTTATATTTAGCCCATTAACTTAAGGAGACATTAGCAGATTATGCATGACATAAAGTGAAGCTCATGCAGTACATTGCACTATGTCTTCTCCAGATTGTCACCATTCAACTCTAATGTTTCTTATACCTAAATCTATAGCCAAAAATGTCTAATGTCTATAACTTTGTAACTTTTCCTCCTTGTTTTTGATTTTTATGATGTATAGTCATAAATATGTGACTGTACCATATATATGTGGGTGGTGGGTTTTGCTTGTAAATAGAAATGGCTCCTTTTAAAATGAGCTTTTACTTGCTCTTGTAATCATTTTGATTCCAGTAGAGCCAAAGGAGTGACACTATAAAAGTTCCTTTGTTACATTAAAGCATGTGCTGAAGTCCTTTGCTGAATCTGGCACTGAGTTACGCTGCAGAAATTATTTTTTCCTCTCTAGGTAACGTAAGTAGATTTTGCTGTAGATAAAGTAAGCAGAGTAAAGATATGGTTTTACCGAGAAATGACTTTCTGTTTACATGCAAACTTCCATGTTAATAATGAAGCCTGATCATTGATATGGTTGTGGGGGGAGGGAGGAGGAAGATACATAGGTGTTTAACTCTTTAGAATGAGAAACATTCCAATTTGCACTTTTTCAAAACTGCTTTTTCTTTGGGGGGGGGGCACATTTGAAAGTGCCTGATTTATATAACACATTCAAAAGGCAGTTACCAGGAATATTTACTGGAGAATTTGGATTGACACCTGTGAACTGGCGGAGTTGTTCATGTGTTTTTTCCCTTATTTTAGGCACCAATATTGCACCCATCGCTGAGATACCTTAGCCTGCTTGTCCGTCCTGTCTGCTACTGCTGCTTGCCTGACTGGTCTGTTCCTTATTTACTCCTCTGGCAAACTTGCCTTGCTTCCTACATGAAAAAGACAGAGCTTGCTGAGTTTTTGAAGAAGGTATAAAAAAATTTTAACTGAACAAAGAGTTTGCTTATAAACTTTTTTTGACTAAAAAGGTGTAGGAGAGTGACTATGCTGCATTATGCATATATCATTTGTGCACCTTCAATTTTAAATAAAGTATGTGTAACTTTGCATGTGTCATAAAAATACAAAATGTGAGGGTTGGGAGGAATTGAGAAACAGCAGGAAAGATCTGATCTGAAATTAGCAGGCAATATTATGGCTTAATTTAAATTGTCAGACATGCAAAACCAAACCAAAATACACACACAATAAAAATGTTCTGCAAGCAATGAGAAAAATAATCAATTATTTACTGTTTTTGTAATGTTAAAATATTTTACCAAGGCAAGTTGCAGTCAAAAGTAACGTGAGTTATTTTTAAAATGGACATACATAAAGATGCATTTATACAAGTGCAAGACTAAATATTTTACATGACTGTATTTCAATGAGGAAAATATACAGTAAGTGCACACTTGATAACACTAAGCAGGCAAAACTTAACGTTAGTTCTGTATACTGCTGTATAGTTCATGCATGGATCTCTCCCAAAGCAAAGGGGCTCTTCCACATGGTCCTTGCTGGAATGGAGAAACAGGATGGGTTGCTGGTAAGGGTGTCAGCATGGACGGGGGTCAGTTATAGACATTACTTACTGTAATTTGTGATTGCCGAGGGAGAGGAGTGGCTGTTGGTGTGATAGTAATGCTGCTGGTGATTTTACTGGTGGCCTTACTGGGTATTCCGTTAGCTAGGGCTGGAGTTCTGCTGTCTTGCACTGCAGTACAGGGGCTGATGGGCTTGGAATTAGCAAGAGCTTGCACGTAAGGGCTTCCTAAATGGATGTGGATTTTATTATCCTCAGTAGTTATTACGCTGGATCCTGTGCTGTTAGATCTCTGGAACTGCCACGATGACTGCCTGTCCGGGGATACTCTAAAAACGGCATGCTTGGCTCCCATTTCCAAGGGCTCGGAGGAGAGCATTTGTTCCTGAGAACTTGAGCCTGGCAGAGCCAAAGGGGACATTGTTCTTTCAGGAGTTAAGGAACCGCATGAGTCAGGAGTTTGAGATCTTGAAAAAGTAGCCATGCTAATAGGAGAAATGGCTTGCTCTGGGCTCATGTAACCTTCTGCTGCTTTTGATTTTATGGGTGTTAAGGAGGCATTTTGAATAATGGTTATTCTTTGCTTAGGAGTGCCACAGTTGGGTATAACTGCTGTACTTTTGTAGGAGTGAGGACTTTCGGCTGTCGGACTTGTTATTTCAAGTGTTGCTGTATTCTGTCCATGGTCTGGAGTCACCTTTATATGAAGAGGTTGGCCAGGTGTATGGCTTAGCACTAGGTCTCCAGTCTGTGCACAGTTTCCATTTTGCTTTGTATGAATCTTTCCGTTTTGAGGATGACTTTCTTTGGACTTCATCCATGGGATCCATAATTTTTTATTCACAGCATTTGCAATAGATGAGCTGCTCTTGAAAGACACTGCTTGTTCCTCTTCGTTGTCTTTGTCCTCACTGTCACTGTCTTCGTACAGCTGCCCGTTCATGACTGCACGCTCTAAAGGTAGGAGAGTTTTGTAGTCGGGTGGCTCGTTGTCTGATGGATCTGTCTGGACCTCTTTAGAAAAGAGCTGCAAGTCAGAAATTCTCCTTCCGTTGAAACTGGGTCTGAGGGTCTTACTGAAGCGCCTGTACCTCTCCAATTCCTTTGTGAGGCTTTCCATTTCTCTTGCCAACTCCCTGTTCTTGTTTTCCTGCTGCATGAGTTTCCTCTGTAGAACTGTATGATCACCGCGGATATGGCAGATGAGGTCTTCTGTTGCCATGTATTCATGAATTTTCTCTTTCAGTGCATCTACTTCTCTGGAAAGGTGACTTGATTTGGCTTCTTCTTCTTTAAGCTTCTTAAAAAGCCGCTGCTCCTGACTGGCCTCTGCCTTTTCTGTTAATTTATACCTAGCCAATTCCATTTTCACAATCTCTAGTTCCTCTGATAGAAGCTTGGCCCTGTCCCGTTCGTTGGCGTATCTTCGTTCTAGGGACTCAAATTCATCTTCAGTTTTCATGAGATCATCTTCTATGGCCTTCATTTCTTTCAACTTCTGCTTAAGCCTCTCCACTTCTTGGGAAAGCTCTTTGATTTTGTTGTTCTCATGCTGCAGGGAGGTGCTGGACTTAGTAGTTTCCTTAAGCTTATTTTTAAGAAACTCCTTTTCAACAGCTTCCAGTGACTGAAGCCTTTTTTTTAGAATATTCACTTTGGAAACAAGGTCGCTTCCTTTCTCCTCTTCTGCTTTGAGTTTGTTTTTCAGTTCATCTCTCTCCTTTGTAACACTGGACACTTTTTCTTCTGCATCAGATTTTGACTTCAGTGCCTTCTTACTTTCTTCAATTAGTTTTTCTGTAACGGACGTCACTTTGTTTTGCTCTGCCTGAAGCTGAGATGTTGCAGCTTGCAGCTTTTCTTCTGTTTGCTTTATTTTTTCACCCATGGTTTTTCTTTCGTCCACAAGCATCACGGTTAGAGTTTTCAGCTTTGTTAAATCCTCCTTAAGCGTAAACTCAGTTTTTTCTAGCTTACTTTCAATTGCTTCAAGCTCTCCAACTCTTGCTTTCAAGCTGTCCAGCTCATGGGACAACTGCTTGGTTAGCATTTTTTCTCTTTCAAGGTTACATTTCAGGGAGTAACATTCTTGTTTGCTCTTGTTAAAGGCATCTTCTAATTTTTCCAGATCCATAATTCTTTTGTTGAGTTTGTCAACTTCCCCTTTAAGGTTCTTGCTCTGTGATGCTTCCTTTTCTAATTTTTTGTTAAGCTCTCTGCACTGATCTTCCATTTTAATGAGCTCTTCATCTTTTCCTTCCATTTCCAGCAGTCGTTTCCGTAATTCTTCTACTTCGGACATAAGTGTGGAATTTCCACATTCTCCCTTATTTATCTTATCCCTTAGTTCTTGCAGTTCCTCTTCTGCTTTTCGTAGGGACTTATTAGTCTCCTCCAATTCATCGATTTGCCGGCTGAGTGCAGTTAATTTTAACCGGAGCTGACGATTCTGACTGTCTTCATTGGTGAGTTTGGCCATCATTGCTTCTTGATCTAGGGCAATCTTATTGCTTTGGGCTTGCAGCTCAGCCTCCAGCCTGCTGGCTCTTTGCTCCTCTTCTTGAGCCTTTGCCTGAGCAGAAGCGAGTTTCTCATGCGCTTGTTCTGCAGAAGTGGTTAATTCTTGGATTTGTTGACTTTGTCGATTCAACTGCTCAGTGAGTCTTTGCTGTTCATCCACCACCATTAAAGCAAAGGATTTCAGTTTAGTCAGTTCTTCTCTCAGTTTGACTATTTTCTTGTCGTTTTCCTTCTCTTTCTTTGCCTGGTACACTGTTTCTTGTTCAAGAAGATTTTTCAGTCTGAGGAGGGGAAAAATAATATTGTATTGTGTATCCACATTTTAGTGAACATTTAAATACACCTGAAATGTTAGCACAACTTGGCTAGATGTGCATGAACAATCACATCTTTTTCTTCTTTAACTGTAATCAGGCATGTCTTTGTAGCGTCAGACCTAATCTTTCCACTTAAAAATTCATTTCTAATGTGCAGTTCAGGATGGACTTTTACACTTAAACCTTCCTTAATTATGCATGTTTAACTTGCAGCTCCTGACAGTTAAAAGGGCAACAAAACTTTCTGATGTCCTGCACTCAGCTTTTTTTCTTGCCTCTTGTCTATGAGGCTCAGATTTGGTTTTATATCCAAGACTTGAAAATGTACTTGAAAATAGCCCTGCTGTATATAATTTTTGAAGCTTTTCATGCTGTTTTCTTAAAATAATTTTTTTCAGTTGATTTTATTACTTGGTCTTTATGGAGATGCAGCATATTTAATTAGCGGGAGACCTGAGGTAAGAGTGTGCATTTCTTCATGTAAAATCGTAAGAAAGCTCCAAATACCTCGGATAATTAGGTTCTCCTTTTGCTGGAAAGGAGATACCATTAGATTTGGCCAGCACATCTGCCTTCTGTTAATTAAAGTTTTTTTCCACATTAAAGAAGAGAGCAAGAAGTCTAGCTTGAATCAATAGAACGGTATTTGATAATATAATGAATAATTGTATAATTTCTGTGCTGTGCATACATGTGATATGTATCTAGTTGTGTGCATTGGGCAGCGGTGGTGGTGAAAGAAAACGCTTATCAGGATTGCATCTGCACAAAGTGATTCTCCCTTTTCCTCAAATATGCTGATGATCCTCTAGAAACTGCTGTGGAAATATAAGGTGCCAGTTCCCCTTTTGTCTTTGGTCAGGGTCGTGATACCCTATGTCAAGTGGTAAATCTCTGCAGCCTCCTGTGACATGCGCTTGCTGCAACCTTCCTTGTGGCTCAGGGAGAGATTAGATACGGGCACCCTTCGCACAGTTGTTTATTAGCTGCTGGCAGACTGGAGGCACATATTCCTGGGGATTTAATGGGCTCCCTCGGCAGCATCTACTTGGGCAAGTTCCTGCCACACTACAAGTGTCCAACAGACCCACTGGATAGAAGCTCATCATGACATTTCTTATGGCACCTTCACTATCTCCACACTATTTCAGTGCAGAAGTTACAATGTAGTGGATGTAATGAAGTGCTTTTAAGCGAAGAATTGGTGGCATGAGAAGCAATAATAAACTTAGCTGGAAGACTGTTCACAGCCCCACACTGTTTACAACACTCCATTAATATAATGGGGAAAGTAGATGTGGAAAAGCGTAAATGGAGAGGGAGAGGTCTGTGAAATGAGCTTGAAGGAATGTTGGTCTTTGATAGAATAAATAAGTAGGGAAAAGAAGGCATAATCTTCAAAGCCACCTTTTTACTGTGTTGCTGGTTATACAGATTTTCATCCTCTTTTTAATGTTAGTTTCACTTTGCGTTCTTTTTAGTGTAAAAATCTCTTTTCCCTCCCCGCCCTTGTCTCTGAATGCCTTAGTAGTGAAGTTCAATGGATGGTTTACTGTTGCCATAGATATAAAACCATAACAGAAGCATAACTAACAATTTCAGTTGGAATGAACTCTATTTTTGCGTATGCATAAAGTTAGGCAGCTTATAATAATGCTGTTAAAATAGACTTATTAGCATTTATTTTACTTTAGCTTGCTCCACAGTAATTTCTTTTTGTAAGGCACTTTTATTAGAGGTAACTAATAGCTATATTAATTGGTATTTTACTCAACATCATATTAACTAGTTGATTTCTCTTTGGACAAGTGAAACTATAGTGCTCCAACCTCAGTTGTTCCTTTAGTTACTTCAAAAAGAAAACTTCCAGGGCAAATAATAACCAACAATTCTAATTTTCACAAAATTGTGAGTTTTTTTGTTTTGTTTTGTTTTCCCTTCTCCCCTCCCCTATGGCTTCATTTCCCAGGATATCTGGAATGGTCATTAAAGTCTTGATTCAGCAAAAGTACTTGAGCTTCCAGACTAGATTTAGTGCATTATGAGGTAATCTAAACTCAGTTCTATCGAGTCTTTTTTGCAAGGCTTATTTGAACAAAAGTGCCCGAATGTATTGGTATATGACCTGCAACATTGCATAGATTCTGTTTTTCGGTTATTCCAGAGTTACTTTAGGATATTTTAAGATTTTTTGATTCAAAATATAAATTAGAATTCCATAATTTCAAGCAGAATAAAAGCAAATATTCTTAACTGCTAAAATCTATCTGCTTCTGAAAGAACATGTACAAAAATCTGTTCAGGGAAATGAAGAAACACAGTTCAGAAGCTGGGAGTTAAAGGATTTTTATATGCTTCAATTTAAAAATAATAATAAAAAAAGCAGCATGCTTAGCATAGGGGCTCCTTTTTAATTTTTGATGTCATGTGTAGTTAAATATTTTGTACTTGCTTTTGCTAACTATGTGTGCTTATTTGTGTTCTCCTATACAGAAAATCCTTTCAATTGCACTAAACTGTTTTCTTGGGCAGAGATGAGATTGATTTGTGTAAGAAGTCAATTGGTAGTCATTTTGTATTTGAAGAATAATTTTTTTTCTCCCTTTGGCAGCTGAATTCCCATATCATGGTTCTACAGGCCACAGCAGCTGCTAGGTTTTCTTTTGGTGGTGCCAGCTGAAATAATTGAGTGCAGCAGGAGGTAATCAAGGAGCAAAATGGACAACAGTGAGGAGGGGGGAAAAAGGATGCTGGATATGCAGTCTTCTTTGTACAGGTTAAAGACTGGTCTTTAATCAAAGACTTGTGGCTTTTGATCCCTCCATGATCTCTGTAGTCAGACCACAGCATGTGTCCTGGATCATTTCCTGTGGGATCAGGGGACAGAGATAAATTACCTGTTGGTCTCTCCTCACCAAGTAGCCTAACTTCTTCATGTTTTATAATGTTGGGTCATATAAACAGCAGACAAAAGAAAAATGCAAATGCTTTTTGAATTGTTGTGTTTTTAGTGCCTGGGTATCTGCACTGTAGTTAAATTTGCTTGAAAAATAAGTGTCAACTGCCAGGTTTCTTTGCAGGACTAAACACATTGTGTTTGAGAGAGCTATTTACCATAAGCAAAGGATAGAAAAAGCATCACTGTCAGAAAAAGACAAATGGGCACTGTCCTACCCAATAAGATATTTTTATTATTTTCATTTCCAATTGAATTTTGTGATCATCTAATATTATTTTAGACAAAGGTAGATATATTGCTTAGCTAAGGTGTTGCAGATAATTCCAAGCAGTTGACTTCATGGGAGCAGGGAACCTGTATTGAACCCAGGCCAGCCAAAACAGGCACTGGGAGCTGTTTTTATGGGCACAAATCTCAGGTAGTTAAACAGAGACAGGGCATTGTCTTACTACTACTTTTCTAAAGAACTTCTATTACACATTACTGATTTATTGTGGCTTGCTATTGTACATAGTCACAATGACAGTTGCCTATTTTTTTTCTTAATATTATCCTTGAAGAAATAATATGACATCATCAGTTCTGTTTACCATAATTTCTTTTCTTGCTATGCTTGTTATAGCTTCTTGGCATCAAGGCCGTATAATTATGCGAGTTGGTCTCGTTTTCTAGATTTTTTTTTCAAATGCTTATTGGTTCAGCAGCACTAGGTTATATCTAGTGACATATGACTATGCTTCCTACAAGACAAAGAAAACAGGCTAGTGTCTTTCTGATATCACATGATACCTTTTCAAGTGGGATTTTTCCATTGTCCTAAGGATCTGTATCACATTGATGCTGTTTGATTTGGGGTTTAATAGGCCTGTAGGGGAGCAACTTCTTGCTTGAGTTTCAGGGAAGCTAAACAAGGCATTGTAGACTGAGACTGCAAAAGATATCATCCATGCTCTCTTGATTTTGGAATTTGTTCTTGAATCAATCATGAAATGTTAACTTTAGAAAAGGCGGACTCATTTAAGGATGCGAGTTAAATACGTCTTGGTTCATAAAGCTGGACTTTCACCATTCCTCCCACCAAAGTTTTGAGGAGATCTTAATATCTTCTGTATGGATACCCCAAATTGCATAAGGTCTTTCTGCAGAAGTCATTAATCTTTTGAATGTTTGAGACTACTGTGTTTTTGTAAGTCTTAGAGCTATCTATCTTTGTCCAGTTTGTGTGCTCATTTCCCTCCATCAATTTCCCTCTTTCTTCACCCCCCTGCTTAAAGCCATGCTTTAGCAGAGATTCTGCAGGTTGTAACATGAGGGAGATTTGTTTCTAAAGTTTTTGTGCATGTATTTTCCCCCTGTACAATCAAAATAACAATGCTAAGCTGAAAGCTTTTAAATGTAGATAAAGTCATGACTCTTCATCTAAGACATTCTTCCCAGTTGGCAATAAACCATGGTCTGACTTTTACCTGGAGAAGAAACATGTTTCATCATTTCCGGGAAATCCTACAAGCTAGTCTAATTTTTGACGTCAAAAAAGTTAAGTATTTATTTTTAGAAGAAAGGCATTCTGTCTTTGCCATCCACAGTTTGTGGCAGTAAAATTTGGGTTTGCTAATTTTATTTTCTGGTCCTGGGGTGGCCTTTCTTAAGTATACTCATTTCTTTTTTTCTTTGCCTACAGTTGTACTTACTGATATATAGTTTTGAGGAAGACATATGTTATGACTTCTTCCATAGCTCTTTTTATTATTTTTATTGATACTTCTTTTTTTTCATAAAGCCAAAAGCCTTTCAAATTGCAGCAGCAGCAGCATACCACAGTTGTTGTGTAATCTTTTGGCTTTATCTGGATCAGTCAACTCTTCCCAACATAATGCTAACACTTTTTTTTTTCTCCCCCCACATATTGTTTATGTATGTTTATGTTAAATCATTATAGTGTGATGCTGATCTGTGCAAAGGGTGTCCCAGCTGCAAAAGAGAGTGTCTCTAAGGCAAATTACCTGGTAGGGAGATATATTTTATAGAATTAACATTTTTAACAATGGGACTATGAGCTCTGTTTATTGTTCCAAAGGCTACCCAAGAGGGTTATTATTGTTTTATCTAATGCTTATAATGCAGACTTGTTTTGCATGTCTTCATAAAAATCGTTTGTGATGAATAGTGTTGGGTTGGTCAACCCAGTTTTGGGTTGACTTGAGCAAATTTTAAAATGGATAAACAGATGTATTTAGTTGTGAGGCTACATAGTATATCCTGTATACAGGATAATATATTCGTTTAAAAACAAATTAATCTCTAATAATAACAGTAATTGGGAAATCATGGTAGCAATCAGTGTAAATTATCATGGTAGGATACCTGCAGTGGTGCTAACGTGTTATGAAATCCAGTGTAAGCCTTGCTGACAGTAAATCACATAGAAAACTTTAAAGCATATATATTGGTGGGTTTAAGTTTAAGACTGAATCAACATCGTATTTGGCCAGTCACTTTAATCCAGCACTAAAATTCAGCTTTAGCCCTTTCATGAAAACTCACTTCAAGAATTTTTTTGTCTTGAATTATCAGCTACAGATCTTTTCATATGTAGATGTCTATTGGAAAACACCTATGAAAACAAAAACCCTATATAGAAGTATTAACACTTTTTTTGTGGCAATAACTGCTCAAATGTGTGCAGTAAGAATTCTTAACTACTTACGGCAGGCAATATCTAAGCTTGCAGCGCTAGTCATCTCTAACATCTAAGATTATAATAGGAAGAAGGGTTTTTGAGATGAGAGGTAAGATGTTGCTATCTTGGTGCATTATTGCCACTTTTCCTCCCTTTTTCTCCCGTTTATTTATTTTCCACTCTCTCCACTTCATGTCCTGCAACACGACTGTGAATGAGCTCTGCCCTGGCAAGACCGCAACAATAATGAGCTGCACTTAGGGTTAAAAAAACCTCCCAGAGTTCAGCTACTGGAAAACTTGTCCCTGTGAACTGAGAGCTACATTGTTCTGCTGTGTTAACCTTTTTGAGATGCACTTCTTTCTATATTACAGAGATATATCTATATATACATTTTATATCATTATAGTTTTCTCCTCCTTTCTATACATAAGTGCTGTTTCAGGTTTTCTCTGATGTTATCTGCTGCTGGCATTGCAATGGTACATGATTGTGCCTGTAGTGTGACTTAATCCTCTTTTATACTGATTCTCAGTGTATCTAGAACTCAAGGAGCTCACCTGAATAAGATCTGAGGGTTTTTTGGTAAATAATTTGAGTCATTTCATGTTACAATAGTAAATTTCTCTCATTCCCTTCCTTTTATTTTAGTATTTTTTTTTATTCTTCCTCTCTAAGCAAGCTGTCTGTAAAGCCAGAAATTAAAGCAAGCAGTTTCAGATGCAACATCAGAATTTGGAATTCTTCAAATTTACGTCAGCCAGGAAATTATAGTTTTGCAGATGGAAAGCTTTCAGAAGGAAATGGAAAGATTAACCACAAGAGATGTGGTGGTGGGGGGGGTCAAAGCAACAAGACTGAGGGAAAGCATCTCCATTTCTAATCCAGGCCTTCCTTTTGTCTCCTCTTCCATTTGAACATGTAAAAGCAGTGTGACTGACTTTAACATTTTTTGGAGAATTAATATTAAGCAAGAGGGTTTTTATGGTGTGGCGGTTATTCAAATTAAGTTATGCTATCTACTGATACATAACATTTCTGAATTTTAAAAGGAGTCATCAAAAATGACTGCATTTTAAATAAGTTATAGTAACAATCTGGGGTCCTTATGAATGTGAGTTTGTTTGATTTTGATGTGTGCTGTCAGCATTACTGCTGGAGTGCTCTTCCTTGATTACATGTTGTCGCTGCTAAAGCCCACAGCGTTATAAAACGCTCAGAGGAAACACTCTGGAGATAACAGGGGCAGTGTTTGGCCTTCAGGTTTTTCCCATGATGGGCAGGTGGAAGTGTTTGCATTCCCTATGTGGAGCATGGCTGCTGCGGGAGGCCTCTGCTGGGATTTAGCAGGGCTAAGCGAAGGCTTCCCTGCAGGCTGTGCTTTGGAGTCCTCTCTTTTCCTCCTTTGCCCATGTGGGAATACTCGGCACAGGCACGGAGTGCACCTTGTCCAAGCACTCCCGGAAGTTTTGGGTAAAACTGCAAGAAGCACTTGCTTGTTAAACACAGCCACGTGTTTAGCTTGTACGAAGCAAATAAATGCTGCCCAGCTAACCTGCAAGCTCGTGCTTAGCCCTGATAAGAGGCATGGCAGTTTGAAGGCTGAATTTTTTGTCCTAGATGGAAATCAGCATGGGAATCGGTCTTGGATCAGCATGATTCGAGTGACTGATGTGAGTTTGTGGAAATCCTGAATCTCCGAACGGAATTTCCCTAGGAAAACCTGCTGACCAGCTCTTTCAGCTCTGTCTGATTAAGTTTGTAACCCTTAATAATTCATTTTATTATGCTTTTCAGTTTAACATTAGCTCTTTTAGTTTGAGAGCAATCTGAAATTTACAGGCACTAAGCAATTCCAGAGGATAATTTCTGCTTATAGTTTATTTTCTTTCTTTGTGTAACATCATACTGCACAGAAACAAGGTGGGCCTCCATGTAGGGATGCCCTTTCTGCAGGAAGTGGGAGAAATAAGTGATTCTCTAGAATCCCATTCACCTGAAGCTGGGCATAAATCTGCAAATATCAAGTTTATGTTTTTTTTTTTTCTTTCATTAGTTATTATTGCTGGTATGACTGAAAATGGCACTTTGCCAAGAATAACACGTCATGTTACTCAGAGGAGACTGGTTAGTCATAAATGTCATTTTCCCACAACATTTACAGGAACTGGATGTTCTCTAAAACAATTTTAACACACATTTTATATAGAAATAAATGTCGGGGGCCACATTTTTCTCCATGGGCAGAATAGGCACCGAGCCTATCGCGTTAGCTAAAAATGGCTCCATTTGTGTATTATCAGTCAACGGCAGCGGCAAAATCCAGCCCTTTCCATACTGAGGTGCGTGTGTCCTCTGCTGACCTCAAAGCAGCCTTCCAACTGCCACCAGGGCTGGATGAACTGCTCAGTGGACACTCTTTTAGGCAGGTGCAAGTTGACCGCAAATTCTGGTGCATTCTCCATTTGCATTGATGCAAGCGTCAAGAATTAAAGAATTATTGTGCTTCAATATTGAATTGTGGCTGTAGGGGAAGACTGCAGGTTTACCTCCATTTTGTGGGTTGGAGGGTGATTAGAAAACAATTAAACCTTAACCTGCAATGATCTACATTGCTCCTCTTGGGCAGGAGTTTACCTGACTTCTTGATCCTATTTGTATCCATAAAAAAATCTATTATTTACATACATTCTGATATAAAAATAGGTCTTTTGGGGGAAGCACTCGTGTGCTTCCCAAAGCAGCTGTGTGTGTATATGTAATAAATGTGGATATTTGAAGACTGGGCTGCGGTGACACCCCATTCTTTCTGTAGCAGAAAAAAATAAACAGTAATTGTTACTGCAAATTTAACTTCAGATAACCTTTTGATGCAAAGTTGCATGAAGCAACTTAGCTGAGGCTTTCTACATAAACAAAAGCCTTTGCTATAATTGAAGGTTATTTAAGCTTATTTACTTGCAACTCTTTCTATTAGCCAAGATTAAAAGTGATAAGAACATTTAGATCAGGGATTTTACTTTGCAGATAACTACACATCCTTTTTCCTCTACATCAGGCAAAGTGAGGCCCTCTAAAATCTTCCCAAAAATGGATTTTGCCAGCATTATTTTTTGCAGAGTTCAGGTGAAAGGGAGACTGTAGCAATGCATTACAGCTCTGCTCAAGACAACATTGATGCTGGTGGAGAGGATGGTGTTTAGTTCCCTGCTTTCCGGTACGTGAACTTCAGAAATAGCACTAGAACTATTTCCCACAGATTGCAAAGTGCTTCTGGGTGCACTAGGTGTTCCCACTAGGTGGGTCCACTAGCGTTATTGCTTTGGGGATTTTGCTACCTGGGAAACAATTCACTTCCTTGATATCTGTCCTAATCCTGCTGCCTAACTTGCTGTGTGTCTCCTCCATGCGAATGTGTTGGGACATGAAGCACGGGCTGTTTGGCAATTGTGTTTTCTCTCGTCTCAGTAAGACCTCGGGCCACACTGGCCCAGTAACGCTTGGTGAATCATCTAAAGCCAAAGCATGTTTGTTAAAGCACGTTAGAGCTTTGTGTGCTGCTCTTGCTCACGGTATAAATTGTCATGGTTGCTCCAAACCGATCATCTTAAGGGAGATTAATGCATTAGTTTTAGACTACAGAATGGGAGGCTACAGTCAAGAGTTACTGATAATAATCTGAAGCGTCTTAGTGGTTTCTATTCTAGGCAAGGTTTACTGAGTAGTTTTAATTTATACACTTGAATAACACTTTGTCATACCAAATAGAAATGCCTCTTAAACACCTGTGATGAGTTGTTTAACTAAAGATCACTTTTTTTTTACTATCAGATCTGTTGACTATCATATATTCAAATAAAGTGCTTTACTTTGTGGCGTTGATGGGTCACTACATTAAAGGTCAAGTGTTCTGCTTAAACATAAAATTGGATCTTTTATGTCAGAATATCAACGAGAGGTTTGGTTCTAGATTTTTTTTTTTTTAGCTATATATATATAGCTAAATATTTGTATATATTTGAAGCAGATGGAGTAGCTGTTGCTTGCTTTGGAAAATTGTTTTTTCTTTATTTCTTAGGCAAAAAAGTCCTGAATTGTTAGAATGAATAAGTGAATTTAACTATTTCCAGCTATTTTGTAATCTGCAGTTTCTTTAACCATTTTAACATTGATCTGGACATTCTGCCTGAAAACCCAAGAGAGGCATACTTTTCCATCATTAGTTGAGTTCCAGTTTTCTTTCCTTGCCTTTCAAAGACTATCATAAAAAAGACCTTTTCTGGGGAAAGGAGATGGTCACATGCATGTGTATTTTCCTTGCCCCTCCATATAAAGGTTTCAGATTGAAACTGTTTGCTCTTCTTCAAACAACTGCTCATTCAGTTCAGCGTCCTCAAACTCATCCTTTTGCTCCAAACTGATTTATAGCTCAGTATCATTATGTGGCTGAAGGGCATCTGGCTCTGTGCCATATTTGATCTCCTCTCTTGGCTGATGATCTGTGATATTCAGGTTGCATTTTCCTATTTTCAGATGCCACCAGAAACCAAAGGTTCTGTCGCATGCTTTCATGTGCAGCATGTTTCTGATGTAATACATTTGAGCTTTCATCGTCAGTTTAAAAAGCGACCTCACATGCTGAGAATGAAAAGGTGCCATTATCTCTAGATACCAGTGACTAGTTAGGAAGCTGCATTAGCCTAGGTATATCAGAAGATTCACTGACAAGCAATAGAACATTTGTTGGTCAAAATCTGATTTTTTTCGAATAAACCTGATTGAGATGGGAGAATTGCAGTATTTGCAGGGATGGCAGTAATAGTCTAGAGCTTTAGGCAGAGGATGGTAACCGGACAGTAGCAAGCCAGACACTTTCTGTGGTGGCTGCCTTCTTGTACGTTGTGTTGCGTTTTCATCCCTCCTCCTTTATAAAGGTTAGCAAAATGTGCAAGCTGGTGCTTCTTGCCAGTTTTCCCAAGGGAATTCAGACCTCCAAGCATGAGCATCACTCTCTCCCTATCACCCCTCAGCAAATCTAGGCAGTCTACTCTATCTGTGTTGGATGGACTTGTAGAGAAGCTGTACTTGATTACTTGGCTTTGGAGTTTTTTTATCCCCCTGCTCCACTTAAATGTGCAAATGCACATACCCATATGACGTGTTAGATGTGTTTTTAGAAACACATATTTTAGGAGAAGTTTGAAGCCTGCCAAGGTTCTTGGTGGCCCTTTCACTGAAGCCAGCTGAGTACTGTATTTTATTTGGGAATGTGTGGGTTCCTAGAGAAAAGATTTTTCTCTTTACATAAAAGAATATGTGGTATTATTTTGTAAGTTAAGAAAATGTTTTGTCTATGAGCATTAGCAAATTGTATTTTTTTCCATCTTCTTGTATAAAGTCATTATTAGCAGATTGCAGACCCAGCTTCCATATAGCTGCATCCAAGTTAATATGATCTGTGCTGGATTTTAGATAGTTGGTCAGGGATAGGCTGCCCTGTGATTTTTAGGAAGAAATTAGGCTCACTCAGTTCCCCCTCTTCTTTCCTGCAAAGAGATCTGAACACCAAGTGGCTCTGCGGAAGCTGAACAAGTCAGCTGGGGAAGTGTTTTCAGGCCAAAAACTAAAAAAAAATGTGGAATTTATTAGGTGTCTTCTGTAAAATCTCTGTGTAGCTAATTAAAATAGAAGTATATTTAGGAATGTGGTGGATGACATTGTGCATGTTCAGTTTCAGGTGATCTTTAGCAAAGCCTACAAGTGATACAATCTCCTAATTTCCCTCCCAGTTTGACCCAATGACTGAGTTTTATGGAAATTTTACCAGAAGATTGATGAATTGAAAAATATTCGTGGCACTCAGTTTTTAAGTATTTTGAAATGCTTTTTTTCATGAGCTTGAAATCCATTGCGGTATTAAAATGTGATTTTTATGAGTGCATTATTCTCCATTTTTTAAATAGCCAGTCTCTGTGTATGTTCTCCTGGGAGCTGCAACATGCTGCTTAAATATCAGAGTTTTTAAAAACTTTTTTCTCTTTGTGTACTCAATGAAATAGATGATTTGCAAGCATTAGCTAAGGCTTATCTTTTCAAAAAGTAGTAGTAGTTTAAAAAAAACTTTTGCAGTGAATTTCAAAGAAATTGCTTAGAATATTAGAGTTTTTAAAGATCTCAAGCCTAACTTTGTGTTCGAGTGAAATTAAATGCTATTCAATTGTCTGCTGGACTTGGGGGGTCTATAGGGGGCAAGTTCTATTTATTGTTTTATGTTTCTGAAATATGTGCAAGACTTCTTTTTTCTATTTGAAAAGAAATAATAATAGTAGAGGTTTATCAAGGCATCACCTAGGAGTCTCAGTGTTGGTTGGGCTGTGCTGTGTGGACTTTACTCAGACATAAGCAGGAAAAACAAATGTTGTGCATCACAGTGAAAACGAATGAGCCTGGACAAAATATTTTGCAATACCAGGAAAGTTTTCTCTTTGTTTTTCTTCTAGTTAGAAGTAGTTTATGAAATATTTCAAGGATGAAAAAAATTGCTAATTTATTCTTGTAAAATGCGTTTCACTTCTTGCATTGAGATTTTCAGTCTCATCTACCAGGCCTTTGTAAACCCTTTGTAATCTCAAGAACAAAAAAGATGTTTGCTGAGGCTTGAACAGCAGCAGTGAGAGTTCCTGCGGGGTCCGGTGCTCAGCCTCTATGGCACATGCAGTGTGGCATGAGCTCTCCTGACCTGGCTTTGCAGCCTCTTGCCAGCAGTTAGCAGCAGGTCCCCTGCTTGAGGGTGAAGTAAGATGGCCATGTGGCATCATCATGGCGAGCACGATGAGCTGCAGCAGAAAGGGCGACTTCTGCAACAGTTTAAAAAAGAAAAAAAAGAAAAAAAAAAGCGTGTGCACATTTATGGACCTGAATCAGTGGGGTTGCAGGACTTTGAGTAGTGTTGAAAGGTTGTCTAGCAAGGTTGGTTTGAACTTTCATCCCTAAACTTCATTTTATTATCATTAAATGAGGGTTACATAATGTTGCTGGGGATGCACTCAGCTTGGATTGGATAAGCTAGCTTTAATTTATTTTAGGTGCATTTGCTTTTCCTCCTCCTCAGTGTCTCCTCTCAGTTTCGTTGCTCTAGTGAGAAGGCAGAGCTTCAGGAGGTGGTGTTTTTGTGCTGCTCTTAAAGTGGAGGTTGCAAACTGCTAGGGAAAATCAAGTATTGAATTTATGAACATTTAAGAAATATAAGTTGTATATACCTGATACGCCCCGTTGGTCTGTCAGTGCTATTATTGGCTTGGCACAAGCAGTGTGGTGCCATGGGAGGGCAGTCCAAGAGATCCTTATCTCTCTGACCACGAAAGAGAGCAGACCTCAAAATCAGCACAACGTACTGAGAGAGGCTAAGACTCAAAGTGTCCATTGCTTCATTAAAAGTGCAAGACTGGGGACTATATTGGGAATTTTCTCACCAATGCTTTCAGCATACTTCAAGCTGAGTCAAACAGTTTAGTGAACAGTTGCACTAACCCAGCCTTTCATCCACATCAAAAAGGATCAAGAGGAACCTCAAGGATGGCATGGGAGAATCCACTCAAATATGAAAGACAAACCCAAGCAATTAAAAGTAATTAATTTTTAGTAAAAATGCCAACTTCTAAGTTCCCATCAACTAGACAGGCTGAAGTACTGAACTACTGAGTCAGAAGTAAAAAAAAAAAAAAATTAAAAAGATCTTTACTTCTGCTTTATAATCTCTGTAGGATTCTAACTTAGATATTTTAATCGCCTCTTTCATGAGGTGTTTTCAAGTGACACCACACCCAGGGCTGGGAAGAAGTTGCTGGTGAGAGGGCTCTGAAAGCCTCAGCTGCTCACTCCCCCATGCACAGCACTCTCACATGGCACTTGATTTAAAAAAAAAAAAACAAACAAAAACAAAAAAGCAACAACAAAAAACACCCCTAAAGGAAAGTGCCAGCTTTTTAGGAACCATCATAGAATTCAAACTCTTGCTAGGAGCAAACTATCGAACATGGATGTTTTTCGTTTGTTTGTTTGTTTTTTTGTAATCCCATGGCAGTGGCAAATGTGATTATTTATGCTGTGATGAAAAATATGAAAGTGCTTTTAAACAGCAAAGATGATACAGTGGCTTGATTTAGTAATCAAAGAGAATAGGTGCAAATTGTATTCATAGGTCTTATAGGTCAGTGAGGATGGATTTGTGGCTGGAAGGGAATTGATGGGGCTGGAGGAAAGGGTCAGTGCATTTTGATGGGAAATTGACTGTCATCCCTGCAGGACATACTTGTTTCTTGAAATGCTTTCTCTTCATGTTGCATATTGTAAAAAGTTACCATAAAAATTAATTTAAATAAAGACATACAGCTTTTAAAATATATAATAATGCTTTTCCTTTTTTTGTTATGACTGTAAAGAGATTCAAAGTCATTTAATTTTTACATGCTTTACATCAGATATTCTCAATATTATGTATTAAGAAATCTGTAATGAAGGAAGTTAGAGTATTATGCTGTAACTAGGTAATGCTGAATAAAAAGCAGCAAGGCATATTTATGATTATACTTCAGTGTACTTTGGACTTTTACCAGTATAAATGACAGCAGAAGTGGTGCTGTGTAAGTATTATGAGAAGCATCTTTTCCCTTTAGTTCTGTAAAAGGTAGACTGTGGGAAATGTAAGCTCTGTAAGCTTTTGCTAGATGTCATGATTCATGTTAGGCTAGCAGCATTCACAATACAAATGGTATTTTGGATATTGCAGAAGCAGTAATTAATGGTTATGGAGCCCTCCTCTGTTTGGAAGAGTTGAAATAGTCTCTTAAGAGTGGGCTTCTTTCTCTTTTCAGTTACTGCCTCTGTCAAATAAATAATAAGTTTTCTATGGCATATGTAGTATTTCCATATTTTTTTTTGTCAAATTTTAGTCTTTTGACTTAGTTTATCCTTGCTTTTCAGAGACTGTTTTGAAGGTCTGTTACTTAACTTTGCTTTGTAACGTCATCTTTTTGTAACCTAGCTAACACTTTCCCTTTACAACTTGACAGTGTATTTATTAGGTATTAAATGCACTAGATGTAAGGTATGTCCTAAACCCTTTTTCAGATCTCTTTCCTCATAAATGATTATTTTGCTGTATGTTGCGTGTCTGTAGAGGTGGCAGAATAACAAGGAGAAGATGTTATACGGGCTTGGGATACTGATACAGGCTATTTGTTTTCTAACATCAACTTCTATTTGTTCTGTCTGCCAGGATGCTTTTTACCCTATATGTCACTGTAATACCTCTTTTTAAGTCTATAGCCAGGCAAACTGAAAGCAGCAATAAAAATGCAAGCTTTGCTCATTACAAGAAAAAGTTATCTTGAAAACACACCTATGTGGACCTTTATTCAAATGCCAGGGTTAATAATACATTGATACTTGATTTATCTTAAAAGTAGAGTATCTGTATATAGTTAGGTTTCTAGAATCATGTTTTGAAAATAACTACTGTATACTTTTTAGTTGTTTAACGTAGAGAAAAATAGTGAAAATGTTCACACATAGTGTTTTGGTTCTTAATCTCTAAATCCATGCCTGTTTGATAGTACAGTAAGGCATGTGATTGTACCCTTTTCAGTCTTCCTTGAAATTACCAGTATCAGTTTTCAAATTTCCTTAAATATATATATTTTCTTAAATATATACCTGAATGTCATTTTACAAGATGATAAACAGTGGAAAAAGAAAACAGAAATCTTTGCTAGCTGTGCTACCAGTTTGTACCAATTTCATTTCATGTTATAGAAAGTTAAAGGAAAATACAACAAAAACATATCTTTCTTTTTACTGTTTGAGAAGAGATAGCCTGAGTTTGACAGTCTTGAGAAGTTTAACTTTCAAAACATTTAAAAGTATGGATAAGACTCCAGAGAGCAGTACTCAGCAGTCAGCATTTGCAAGTGGTATCAGCATAATAGCAGTTACAGAAAGAAAGAAGAACTTGATAGGGTTCGCTCCTTAATCAAGTGAGCAGACCCGGGAGGATGAGGATGTCAAGTCTAAACCTGCCGCACTCGGTGCCTGCTCAAAGCTCTCTCCAGCTCTCAGTGCAGCAGTTCTGCTTCCTAAGGAGTCAGCCTTGGAGAGGCTAGGGAATTTTCTCAGGTTTTAAAGCCTCACCACTTGTTTGCTGTGCGGGGTTTCGGGGCTTTTGCCAAAATCTGACAGCTCTTCCCCCCCCAGCCCCATGTTTGACACTTGCACGCAAGACACAGAAGAGGGAAGCAGCGTGTAGGAGTTGCAAAGTTTGTTAGTGACTGAGCTAGTTACACGTGTTTGTTTCGAGCACAACGTAACCTAACTGCAAAGCAACCTTTGGGGCAACTTAATGCCCCTCCGTAAGCAGCAGCAGGAAAAGTTGTTCCAAAGCACCCTAAGAGCTCAAAGACATACATGCGTGCATGCCTGCTACGCTGCAGCCTGTGCGTATAAACGCGGCACGGAGCGAGGCAGCAGCAGCTCCGCCTAACTCCTTACAGCACAGCTGGGCTCTCTCCGCGGTGTTAAAGCCAGGCTTTCACGCGCCCCGCTTGGAAAGCGCGCGTGGCGCCGACCCCGCTCTCCTCTCACGCGAGGCGAGCTCATCCGCCGGCCCCGGCAGGACAAGTCCTGATTCCCACGCAGCAGCCGTCCCGCTTCGGAGCAACGGGGCATCCTCTGGGTGCCGTGGCAGCTGTTTGGGGCTGTTTGCTCCATTTACATTTATTTCCCCCACTTTATATATAATTTTTTTTTTTTGCCCTTAAGTAATTAACGTGTATGAGGCTCTGCCCAGCTCCAAGGGGACGGGGGAGCAGCGGGTGCCGCCTTACCTGGTGCCGCGGGGCCGCTGGCCGCGCCGGGGCTCTCCGGCCGCATCCGAGCGCGCCCGCGCCGGGAGCCCGCACTGCGCGGGAGCGCGCGGCGCGCCCCAAGCCTAGGGCGCGTGACGTCACCGCCGTGCCCATATAAGGAGCGCGGCGGCCGCGCCTTGGCGGGAGCCGAAGGGCGCGAGACGCGGGGGGTTCGCGCAGCGTTTAGGAGGGCGGCGCGAAACGCCTCGCTCGGCTCCCGCGGCCGGAGAGGAGGCCTGGGGCAGGGCAGCCCCCTTCTGCCGCCGGTAATGAAGTCGTTGCAGCCGCGAGCTCCTTAGCCCGGGTGTTTCCCGCCCTAGTTTCCCAGCCCAGACCTTGAGGGAAGGTGGGAAGAATTAAATTCAAGGTCAGCTTCTTTAATTCGCCCCAAAGGAGCTTTTCTTTCATAA
>VZSG01000277.1:656118-683110 GCA_013398315.1 Nothoprocta pentlandii | reverse complement strand
CCCCATCTTCTCTCTCCAATGTTTTTCCTCCAAAACCCTTTCCTTCTCACATGTTTGTGTTTCAGCTAAGACAATTAAGCGGACTGACCTGCTATTTTTAGCAAGAAGGTTCTAAAGTGAATCATTTGTTTTACTAGCTAGGAAAGAGGCACGAGGCCAAAAAGGAGGCTTTAGGTTAAACTGGAGAGCTTAAGTTGTATCTCTTGTATTCCCTCTCCTTCACTGTAAACCCCGGATAAACCTGGAGAGCACAGGGAAGGAATATCTGAATTAAGCACAGCTTTAGTTGCTGCAGCTCCACAAAGGGTTAACAGGAGTTAAAGAAATAAATTCCTTCTGTGCTGAGGAGCAACTTAGACACTGGAAGTCTTTCTGCACTGTTTTGTTCAGCTCTGTTAAAGCAGATGCACCCACAGCCCATTTACTTGCAGCAATTGAATTTTAGCCTTCAGATAAACTTTGGAACAGTTTAAGCTGTGCTACTGTCTGCTTTGTGGATGTGGCTGTATTGTGCTGGACATAATGCTAATAGATACACTTTACTGATTTGGAGGTCTTATCTGTCTCTCTGTGGAGACAAATGGTGATTAAAATGTCTGCATTTCATTAAAATGATTTTTTTTTTTTTAGCTACCCTGCATGTAGTCATACAAAGATATTTATATATTAGCTGGAAATTTTTGGTAAGCCCTTTGCTCTGCGGCTGAGCCAGGGCTTACTCAGAAGTGTCTTACATGCATATATCATGCCGGCCTCCTCATCCTCCTCATAAATTTTTGAGGAAGCCTGGGTTTGTGTATTTGATCCGAAGTCTTCCATATCTATCCAAAAGTGAGTATGCCTTTATAATGACCCTTCAAAAATGTTTCTGAGATTATGAAACAAATTTATCAATGGATAGACTGTAATGCTATTTTATTTCAGATTATTGGGAGAGCTAGTAATTAAATCCCTTTTTCCTCCCCCAATCCAAAAAAAAAAAAAAAAAGCCTGTCCTTTAGCTAAAACTGGGCTGTGCAGATGCTTGCCTAATGTCTTTGAGAAATAATATGTTGTAAAGTTCCCTTTTTTAGAAGTATTGTGCTAGTGTGGGTCTGTTGTGTCACATAACAACAATTCATCGAGGTGACCTTGGTATGAGGAACATGAGGCCGACTTCATCTTCGGCTAAAATCTTGCCCCATGCTCTGGGACTCCAGAGCTATTTAAAAGAGCAGGACAGGTGCAGATGCAGGTGTGTCCTAGGCCGTATTCACTTAGAGTTGTGGGGAGCAGGGGGATAAGGTAAGAAGGAGACCACCTTGTATAATATAGACATGGTAAAGGTGGTAAAAGTTAAATATATATGCATTCTTTTATATATGTGTGTATATGTACACATTTTGGAATGGAAATGATCATTTCGGTGTTTTACTTTCTTATTTTTCTTTCTTCCCTTTCACATTGCTTTTTCTTTGTTTCTTTTTTCTCTTTCTTTTCACATGCACAGTGTCTATCTCTTCAATCTTTGTGTAAAAATTGCTTGCATTTTTGTCCTCCCGCATGAAGCTGTTAGTGTACACCATGTGCAGCTTTGAAGAGGAGGACTTTCCAGAAGCTGATAAACAGAAGACCCTCTTTACCAGCCCCATTGTAGTTTGGAGTTCCTAGGAACACGGCTCAGACAGCAATGGGGATAAGCTTATTGACAGTCTGAGTGGGGAATAGGGAATGCAAATCCTCCCGTTCATAAATCTGTTTATATCCGGGGATGGCCAAAGTGTGAACTTCCAGTTTCTTCACGATTCTCCTCTGCAATGCAAATTGCGCATCAGGGATCTGCAGCCCAGCCTAATCAAAGGGCGTTATCTGGATGTATAACAACCTGATTTTCCTCTCTTGTATTGCCACAACTTAAAGGCTGGGGCGCACAGCTACTTAAGTGCTGTTGAAGAACTGTATGATTGAGGTTTCCAGCTCTTGGATTGCAGTGACACGAAGTTTATTTGCATCTAGGGCAATGAAAAGAGCTGCTGAGCAACTTCCTCTGCTTTCCATCACAGTGTCCTCCCATATCTCTAGGTGGAATACCTGTCCCAGTAAAGTTCATCAGAGAACTGGTATTTTATTAGACTCTGCCTTCACTGATCGTGCACTTTGCATGTATCTTTGCATCCAGTGATCCCTACCAAAAGCATAGCTCTGTTTCCAGTGTGTGTGTATGGTTTCATGTGCCTGTTACAGTAAATGTATGTACCTAATGTCTTAGCCTGGCTGAGAGATTGGTATGTCAGAGCTGCCTGAACCCAAGCTGTGCCACTTTCCAAGGTTTCTGTCTATAGACTGATCTGCTCAAGTTGAAGCTGATTTTTTTTTGATGAGATGGTCCTGTTTCCTGTTCTTTGTAGTTAATTTTATATGCACATAGATAGAAGATACAATACTGACACAATCTGAGTGCAATAGAATAATCCTATAACCTGTGATACTAACTTAGGTATGATCTATCTCAGTGTGGTTGCGTTGTTCCTTCAGCATTGCTGCTCATTCATACAGGATGCTTTCTCATCTCTGTGTTTGTATAGAAAAAAGGTTTCCCTCAGGCATTGATGGAGATCAAATTGCCTGAAATACTACAGTTCAGGTCCTGAGAAAGAGTACCCAGGTTTCACTTTCCACCCCTGTTTATGCCGCACTTTGGTTCTTGAAGACTCTCTATATGGTGCTGGTGTTAGGTTCCTTGATCTGAGGAATTGCCTGGGAGGTGCTGTCAAGCCCAGCAGCGTCAGTCCCAGGCACTGCTGTTGTCACTCTGTCGCTGTCCCCTGCCACAAGGAGCACAGGGCTGGCAGATGTGCTTTTGTTGTTGTCTGCTGTAAGACTTTGATGAAGGGAATTAAAAAAAAATCCTAATTCCATAAAGAACTTGTGGTCTTGGCATGTGTGTAGTGTCCTCCTAAGTAAAGCTTTAATGATTACCAAAGATCCAGGCGTACGTTAAGAACAATGTCTATATGTGACCATACGAGAATTAGAGACCTACAGGCAAGATTGCTATTCAGGTAATTCAGGTTATTCAGCTGCACACTCCTTTGCTCCCTAAAAAAGCAATTCTGTTTCCTTAGTTGCAAGCCACAATTGTTTGGAAGGGCTGTATTTTCAAGTATCATGGCAGCATAATAAGCTGTGGATTAGCAGAAGCTGGAGACAAATACTTTACTAGATCATCCCCTGACGATGCAGGGCCGATTCCTGCATCCCGCTTGGGATGGCTTTGGGGCAGCCTCTCTCTTTGCTTATCGTTTCATTTCATTACTTGTGCCTGTATCTCTCTGGGTTTTACTTGAGAAAATAAAAATTAGAAAGATGGAAACTTGTAGCAGGCAGGGAGAAGATGGGAGAAATAAGCTAAACAGCGTTTGTTTAGACTTTATCTTGAAGTGCCTGAATTCCTCCCATTATGTCCGTCATTAAACTACTTCTCTTTTCTTCCCATGGCAATTCTTAGCTGCAGCTTCGATGTCCTTAAACCCGTAACCTAACTATTGCAGCATTTGACCCTTTCCTTTAGCCATTTTCTATCTAAGATAAATAAAGGAAATTAGAACTTGGGCCTCAGTTCAACAAAGCACTTAAAACATAGTCCTGTGTATTTTTGTTGAAAAAGGAAAGGACTTCAGCATAAGCCTGAGTTTAATGATATATTGAAATGTTTGGCTGAATTAGACTCTTGTCACATTTACTTCATGTAGATAGTGCTGAATCTAGGGCTTTTAACATTATCTGTGGGATCCATATCTTTAGGTTACTTTTATATTCTAAAAGTAGACATCTACAGAAGTAAAAATACTGTCAAAGCTTTTATTAGTGTTTTGTTGTATTTTAAATGGTTTGCTTTTTTAGAGAAAGGTTCTGCTTAAACTTTGCAAGTGATACTGGAAAAGTAAAACATGCCAGATTGATAAGTTGAATATTAATGGAATGCTTAAATGAAATCTGATGTTTAATGTTATTTTAATAACTCATGTTCAAGTTTTTTCTCCAATGTGTGTTCAACCTTTTCTCTGAAGGCTGTGGGAGTTCTGCCATTAATTCAGTGGAAGAAGTGAGTGAGAAGAGTGAGTACTCCTTAAATTATTTCCTGAATTGATAGTATTCTTTTAAAATTATATAACCAATTTGTATTTATTAATCTTAGCCTTGTGATTCACACTCTCTTAAGCTTAATTAGTAAAAGGGATTTCAGAGCTTTATATTCTAATGCATGCCTTCATTTTTGAATATTACCGACAGAAGTATGGAAAATAGTGCGTGTAAGTGACAGTCTGAAATGCACAGGCAAGTGCTATATTGTACATGGAAGGGCAGGGGGAGAAGCAGGCGAAAGGCCTAAAGATAACATTCTTTAGATTCATGTGTCTTTTACTATGAACCATGGACAGAAACAGATTCATATCTTCATTACTGTGTTTTTATTTTCTTTGGCAGCAGGAAAAATATTTTTCCCATCCACCCTATTGTTTGCAAATTGCATTATTCCCCCTTTTTTTGGCAGATGCAATCAAAATTCCTAGCCTGTTATTAGGGATAATTAGATGCCTTTTTGTTGGACACTGTCTTGAGAAGTAGATGACTGCATCTCTTCATTTAACTGCTAATGACTTTCCTCCTAAGAGGAGCTGGCAAGCATTCCATATGTGCTTGTGAGATGGGTTCCCGTTGCATGTAGGACAGAGGTAAATTTTTATGATAAAGACATTTAGCGCATAGTATAGCTTGCCATGAGCAAAGATGAATGGATTTCATTTGTATGCTTGCTCCTAGCCTATAAAAACTATATATAGCTAAGTAATTTCTTCTCCATAATAAACTGAGATACTGCTCATTAGCCTATGTGATACTCCTTACAACAGTATTTTGAGTCGTCTGTCTAGTTGGGTTCTTCCTAATAGCATAACAGCTATTTCAATTAATGCACACAAATTTTTATCATGTGAAGATTGTTTTTGCTGGTGTACCATGAAAGGAGCTAAGTTCCACATCTGTGAGTAGGCTTGGAAATAAGTATTATTTTAAATCTCTGTCTTGACTCTTTAGACTTCAGAAAAAAATCAGTGGTTCTGTGTACTTCTGTCAAAGTGAGTTCCTCTATGTTTAGAAAGTTTAGGAAGGTGGAGCGTTCAAGTTTGGGTCTGACTCCACATGAATCACCATGTCAGATCTTGTGTATTTGTGGGAGAACTGCACCTAAGCTGTGAATTCCATTCATTTTGCTCAAAACGGTCAAACCTCTTTCTGAGCACTTAAATACTTGCTTAAATAATAAACATTCAGGTCTGAGTGAAGCTGACTCAACATTTGCATAGACACAAGCTGGATATAGTGTTAGTGGAGGCTGCTGCTTTCAGTGCAGATGAGCACTGAAGATCAAGTTACTGAAAGTCCTTCCAGTTCCTTTACTTGTTGATCTCTTCCCTTCATTGCTTTTTACATCTCTAGTGCTTTCATTTGTTACTGGGGGGAACTTTCCACCACTGCCTAGGCATGCAGAGCATAGCAGGTAGGTTGAAGGGATTCGATGTCTGAGTGCATTCTTATGGCCTGCAAGTTTTATGGGGCCATGTAGCCACAAAGAATAGTTGTCTGAAAGGCAGAAAATTTGTAAAACAAGGATTATGAATGCTTAATGGAAGTGTCTTTTTGTTGGGTTGCCTAGGATAGCTCAGCGTGAAAATGAGAGATCTTAGACATAGGCCCTTCTTTGGCTCTCTACATGCTGCCATGGATATTATGAAGTCTATGCAGTTTTCCTGTCTCAACTGATACCTTTTCTTAGGATTCATGCTTAAAAACAGATTTTTAAACTTTTCTTTATTCTCTGCAATTTTGGTACCTAGCCACTGGTCTCTGTTTAGGGCTCAGTACTTCAGGATAGTGATGATTTTGTTACCTGTTCAAGGAACCTGTATTGTAATAATGGAGAGGTAAATGTGTCCCACATGGGCAGGTTTTGATTGTGGGTGCTTAGGGATGTAACTTGAAAAACTCTGATCCCTTTGGGATTCAGAATAGCTGTACTATCTGATAGATTAATGGTTTAGAAATGTAACTTTGTGTGGTTCAGTTCTCTGGTCTGGAAAAGTATTTACAGCATTCTCTCGACCTCCTAGTGTGCCGTTCCGTGTATTTCTTTATGTTAGTATTGCCCATAGCAGGTACTGTACAAGGAGCCCCTTGGGTTTGGGGGAATGTGTTTAGCAGACTCAGACACTCCATAGCTCCAGAGTCCGCAACAAAAATTTCACAAAACCCTTGAGTGAGGAAGGGGAATACATACAAAAGAGTATTGATTAATTTGACTTTTATAAAAGCCTACGCTTGTTACTGAGTTTAAGGTAACAGTTTTTAATGCTGACACAACAATTAAGTTATATCTCTATCTGGGAATACTTTTATTGATCTCATGACTATGGATGTTATGTCAACAGGATGGACCCTTGCTAAGAAAACCTTTCAGGCGATGAGTTAAATGCTTGAGTAAACTACAGATTGCTTCATGCTTGAAACTTGTGCTAGAGCACAAAGAAATGACTTAGGGCAATTCTCTTTTGGCACCTAAAGCAGAGACAGAAATCCCCTTTTATTCCCTAAAATCCCATACTACTTAAACAGTCTTCCCTGCAGCATTTCCCAGTACTGTATGATCTGCTTTTTTTGGTTGTAATTAGAGTCCTTCATTGCTAATCTATTTTGTTCGTTATCTGTCTCTTAATTCTGCATACAAACTTCTGTTTCTTTTCTGTTCCTTTTATTAACTTTTTCCCTTGATAGCTTAGTGCTGAAAGCGTTCAGATGGACTTCTATTTGTTCAGGCCAGCGAACCCAGAAACTAGTAATACACTCATTAAATGAATGGTAGTTACAGTCCATATAAAATATCATGTGTATGTTGAGTGTGTGATCATGTTGATCTGTCCAGAATTGATTAGATGTGGAGATATATTTGATTGTTTCATATAGTGATACAGTTTTGTATTTATAAATTAATTAGAATAAAGCAGCTTTTATTACCAAATCTAATGGTACATTTGATTTCTTGCTAATCCTCTCAAGAGTTTACATTAGTACTTAAGAAAAGTTTAACCAGAGCATACTCCTTAAGTGGACATATGATTTCACTGCCAGTAGTTCTTTTGCAGATTTTTTTTAATGGAACTTGTTTTTCCTAGCAAAGATTCTATTCTACATCAGAAAATCATAGATCTTAGTAGTCTTAGGCAGAAAGACTTAAGCATGGTAAATTTGTAAAACTTCCAGCCCTTTCCACTAAAATAAGTATATAAATATGTATGTATAAATAAATATGAGCACAACCCTGGCTGCTAGCAAGGGCAGAGAGAGGAAAGCAGTTCTGGTTGTGTTGTTATAATGTGGTATTTATAATGCTGCTTGCAACCTTTTATGGACAGTGAGAACACTTATTATATATTTCAGTGTTTGCAATACATACATTCATAAAAAATGTCTGGATGTCATGTATGATAAATAGGGATGTAGAAGTAGAATTTACAAAAGAATAGATATTTTTCTGAATTTCTAAGAGTTGTTGTATTGACAACCTATTTTTGCATGACCTCTTAGAATTTGCTTAAAGTTGGCCTTTCCTACTCTGAGATGGCAGTGCTTTGGGATACTTAATATTTTTGTGTTTTCTGTTAAGTCTTTGTTTTAGTCAATTCTTCTGTTTGTATTTATTGTTCTTATTTCAGAATCCCTATAGCAGGTGAACAAAGGCTATTCACCTAGGCAACAAATCCATCTTTTTGGTGTTCCTGCTGAGTAATGAATGTATATGGATCAAATTCGACCAAAATAGGAGGAGTTATTCTGCTGTAAGCCTAAGGTGTGTCAAGAGTGACATAAGGCGTACAACTTGTCAAGAGTAAATACTTTATTTGGGAGTTATAGTAATGCCTTTGACCTTGGAGCTAGGGAATGTAAATGGAGCCTTAACTTGTCGCTTGTCCATGTGTATCTAAATCAGTGCAAGCCATGCCCAAATGACACTATATATAGTTTGCTCAGTGGTCAGTGTGGTGTGAGCTTAGAATTCTTGGAGCAATTCTAATGCAATAGGTATCAGAAACGCTCAGTGGCTTTTCAGCACACTTATGGGTCATTCTAGTCTGGGGGAACAGCATCTCAAGTCTGACATGCCTCCTGACCTTTCGGAAACTGCCTGGAAAAATGTGCCTATGCAAATGCATGCGAAAGAATTATGGAAGCTGTTCTGGAACTGAAAGCAGAAACATAAATGTGTAATTCACACATTAATGTGTTTTTATGAGCGTGCTTGAAAGGCTTTAATAGCCACAAGAGTTCAAGAAGTTGATGCTTCAGAATGCAATGGTGATCTCTTCAGAAAAAGTTGAAGCGTTGTTTGGGTAAGGATCAAGCCATGAAGTCACATATGTTTAAACTTCTGTGGCTAATGATTCCAGAGATGCTCAATTTCTTTAGCTGATTATTCTTTAGAAAATGTGACTGAGGACTGTTTATGATACCTTTGGTTTAAATGCTGTTTTGTGTGTTCCACATATATATTGATATCTAAGCTTTTGCTTTGCTATTATGAGAAATGATTTCTTGAAGACATCTTCTCTGTTTCAGCTGTCTCTCAAAGGCAAGAGAGCTGCCTCATTTTCAGTAATGAATTCCTGCATGTTTCTAGAATGGCATTTGTATCTTCAGTTGCGCAAGACAAAGAAGGGAAGACATGATTGTGGATCCTTTTGCAGGTGTAATCTGTTATTTCCTCTCAGACCTGCAAGGGTGCACAAATAAAGATGACTAGTTTTATGGAAACAAACTTCAGCTAAGAGGAACCTGCAGGTCCAAATACCCTCTTACATTTTTCTTTACTTTTTCCTTAACTACTACTTCACCAGATGTTCGTCAACAAGTCTTTTCTGTTCTCCTCTTGTACTATTTTATGCTCATCTCTGATTTTTAAGTGTCTCCAGGAAATAATAGCAATAAGGGTGACTGACTAGCATTTTTCAGGTGGGCTTCTGGTCTGCATCTGTCATCTTGTAAAAGATAATAATCAATTAGTGATAATTGGAAGGCATGAAGAGGACCATGTGAAGATGCTGATGTCTAGTGGAGTGACTGGGAAGGAGTGATTGAGCAACATTTTCAGCATTTACATTGGAACATAGAGAAGTTTTTGATCATTATTTTGTTCGTGCAGGATTATGAGTGGGAAAGGGAAGAGGTCCAGAACTGGTCACAGAACCCTAACTGTTTGAGTTTCACTTTGGATTTAGTCTGAGTTTAGAAAGGAAAATGGCTGGGTCTTGCATTTCTGCCTGGAATTATCTTGTTTAACTGTTATTTCAAATAGAGCCAGGTTATTGCTGTCAGTCGCATGACATTGTGGATAGTGAAAGCAGTCACCTTCCTCCACATCAATTGGCTGATTTTGACTCTGAAGAAAAAAATGTTCACTTTGTTTTCCAGGCTCAGCTTGTCAGAATTGTTTCACTCTGTCTTTTTTTATTTTTTTGTGCTGATGTTTTTTTCCTTGCCCTCACTACTCATTGCTTATAGTAAACTTTTATGTGAGAGTGATTTTGCTGAGGCAATAATAGCATTTTGCTTTCTACTGACTGAGATTTCTAGTGAATGCTAGAAGAGAAGCCTTTTCACTTTTGATAGGCTTTTTTTTTTTTTTTAACATTTCTTCATTGACCTGCTCTAAGGAAGCTGATGTATATTTTGCAATATGATGTGATAGTCCTTTTAAGAATACATGTGTGTGCATTGTCTTAGGCATTCGTGGGATATTATTGCTTCTACATTAAGGAACAAGGAATCTACAGAATATGTATTCATTTGGAATATTTGAACATCAGTCTCAATAAAACCTTGTTCATTTTTTTAAGCTACAAGTATGTTGATACAAGTTGAATTTTCAGATACAACTTCTCTAAGAATTGTACTGTATACATGTACTATATGCATTGTTTTGACTGCTTCCCTTTGGGCATATGCATTTACTAGAGAAGGCATGTTTTTCACATTTTTATTCACAAATATAGGTTGGGAGGGAGTTATTACTTCTGTTTCTGAAAACCTGTTAAGTTAAAATGAAGCATGTTTGGGTTTTGTTTGTTTTAAAACTTTGTGAATAATTTTGAAGAAAATGATTCTTGAGAAAATGATTGTGGGTTTTGTTGTCTGAAGGACTGTAAAAACTAGAAAATTGGACAAATCAGAAAGGGAGGCACAGAGCTCTAGCAGTTGGATCGTTCAGACTGAAATGCGCTTGAGCTTTTGAAATGTGGAGTTCATGCTGGACATGTTCAGATGCTTTGTTTAAAGCATAGTTACTTCCAAAGTAACATTACATCATCTTATTTGCAAAGTCACTATGCTATAGTTGCCTTTACATCCAAAAGAACTCCCAAGGGGGATCTCAAGTTATAGGCATTACATAATCAGAACAAAGACTCTCTTGGCTGATTGTAGCCTTAGGGTAGGATAAGAATGGTAGTTGCATATGGAATACGTAATCTTACAAAATTAACCTTCTCGTAGCCTTACTATCAGGAAGTATAAAGTGAAATAATTGGCTGCAGACAGAATTCCTGAGGGAATGGCAGAACTGAAGAAAATAAGATTTGTAAATCAGGTAAGAGTTCACTTTTCTCTAAATGTATTTAAATGTATTGAAGCAAACAGAAAGAAACAAATTTTTGCAGCTCTGTTTATGAACTGTTTTTTTGAAATTTCATGTGGTTATTCCTATCCTTAATGAATGCAAAGGCAGACCAGTTTTCCCCCGGTCTGTGATTTTAATGTATTAGAAAATGATCCACCTAAAATACCAGAAAGAAACTTCTTTTAGTTATGGGATATAAAATCTTTATAAGGTAATTTAAGTACTACTTATTGTTATTCACCTGTATATGCAAAAATTGTTGTGTGTCTGACAACTTTAATTAATCCAGTACAGAACAGATCTCATTTCTGACTTCATAGTTCTTAAGGTATTTGGAAACAATACCAAAATTTGGCCTTGTAGTGATTGTCCTGGCATTTTGTGTGGGCCCAGTCTAGTTTAAATGAGGCTAGATTTCATAAACTTAATTGTAAATAAAATGAGTAGCTAGGTCGGGGGGGGGTTGCATGAAAAATATTAATTAAAAAATAACATATAAAAGACTGAGCTTCATGCTATGACCTACAAGTGATTTCTTAACTTGTCTTAAGGTGTTTTTCATGCATGTTATCTGGATAAAATCTCAGCAGACTTTCAGATTAAAACTAGTCAGCCTTAGGATATGGGGACCTTTTAGAGCAGAGACACTTTCAGTGAGACCTGAAGTCAGTGAACCTGAAGTCATGGATATTTCTTCTCTTCTCTCCTGCCCTACGTCTACTCTAAATTGGGTACCTGTGCAAGTCATCCATCAGAACTGGCATTCCTTTGGAGAAATAAATGCTAAACAGTAGGAGTGGGAACTTATTGGCAGCTTTTTTTGTTAAAATGCCTGTCTCGGTGTCCTCAGAACTACTAAATTCGGTATTGGATGTTTTACAGAATCCCCCAAATCCTGTCTAGATCAATTCCAGATGGCCAGTGCTCCTATAAAACTCTGAAACAGGATACTGATTTTTAAAGTATTGGCCTGAAAATATTGAGATTGATACTTCAAAGACAACTGGGATATAAGTGTGTGTAATGCTTAAGATCCTGAAATGGAATGGAAAACACGGACTAGAAAGACTTAGCTTCTCTTTTTATCAGTTGACACTCTGTTTTCATTCATCTGCAGGAAAGACCATGGATGAGTACTTAATAGTCTTAATATTGTTAATATTCAAAATTTGATGAAATAAAATGCATGCTAGTGCATCATATATATTGTTTAGAGCCCTGCTAGTTGGCTTTATTTCTGCTCATCTGCAATTCTGCTTAGAGAATAGTTTGCTTGTTTGCTTATGTGTGTTATTTCCTCCCTGATACTCATTCATGTTTACATGAAACAAAAGATTATAGGTTATTTTGGAGAGTTAAGTGGATGTGTTTCTGATGAATATTGAGGGGAAAAAAAAATCCTGGATTTTTGTAGAAGCAGCATAAACGTATAGGATTTATCTGTTTTGGCAGTGGAACTCACCTCATGACTCCCCTGCCATTTGCCTTTCTAACTTGATCCTGGGTATTCCTTTTTTATAAGAAGGCTGAAGAACTTTTGCATTCCACACGAGAGTCACTTGAAACTTTGGGGGACCTAATATGCACCATTTTCTAATCTTGCTAACTGATTCTTCTTTTTGACAAAGTGCAAAAATTGAAAATGACTTGAAGCATGTTTTGAAGCTCTTTATGTTTTCTTTTTTTTTTTTTTTTTTACCACAGAATAAGCAGAAATAGAGTTTAGCTATGTTATGATTGTTTGTCAATAAAGGTGACAACTGATGTTTTATTTACAGACGGGGTGAGGTTGATATTAGTGAGGGCAGCACTGAATATGAATAAGAAAAGAACATCTTATGACTTAGGGACCACTAACCTGAGAAGCAAGGGAAAACATAATCCTATATGAATTGCAGTTGGTTTCACGGTGACATTTAAGGAGATTCTCATGGAACTAGCCCAGGTGTTCAAGTATTTAACAATGTTCTTATGCTCTTGGGGCTTTAAATGAAGGCAAGATGTTATTCTTTGGCCTTGGATCATGTAATTTAATTGCAGTAATTTTCCAGCATTGAATAGATGGTTCCGGTCTTTCCCTTCAAAGTCTCCTCTCATAAAACATATATGATTTAGTGGTATCAATTGTCAATTTTTATGCTGATAATCAGTATAAAAGATCATAGAAGAGAATGGTAAGGCTAATAAATACTTGAATTCCTTTTGGTTGAATAAAGGTCTTTATTCATGAAAGATATTTTAAGTTACTAAAGTTTTTTTAAAGCATCAGAAACCATCCAACACTCTTGCACTGCATTTTGTCACTGAGTGACTTCTCCTGGAGTTTTTTGATTATTTTGCTTGTTAATTATTCAGCACAGTTCTTGATGAACTACCTGTTTACCCCTCTGTGGTGTTCGTACATTTGAAATGTATTTTGGATAATTTGTAGCATAAGAACTAATTTTATTTTGCTCCATTATTAGAGTAAGATAATGTAGCCTTATGGGCTATTGCTCGGATGGATTTTCAGGGTATAGCCGTAGTCATCTTCAGGAGAATAGATACCTTAGCATCATAGGATTTCAAGTCATCAAACTCATTTGCTTTTCTGTTCTTTGTGCTTTTTTTTCCCTGCGGTTAACTTTGTGCTGAATTTCTTTTCCTCTTGGAAATATTAGGAACATAAATTTATCTTTTTGTGATCTTTTGGTGGGGAGGGGAGAGGAGAGAAGAGCATGATTGCTACTCTACGTATGTTTTTGAGGTCCACTGCTCTCGAATTTTGAAGTGTGCACCTAGACTGATCCCAGGAAAGCAGGAGTTCCAGGCAGAGAGGCTAAAAACTAGTAAACTGAGCAATGAGTTTACAAGAAAAGAATGTTGGATGCTTGTGTTGATGCTTGGGTAAGAGATTAACAAAAGAATCCTCCATCTGGAAACTAAAAGGAGAAAAAGTTTATTTAAGGTGGCCTTAAAAAAATGAAAATAAAAAAAATCACTTCTCCGGTACATGTCTAGAACTATATATTTTGCAGTATGAGTCATGGATGGCTTTATAGTTACACATCCCCTTACATAGAAGGAATAAACTTTGGAGAAAAGGAAGTTAAGAGAAAACAGAAGTGTGAATAACTGCTAATGGTGCTCTCTCTGGCTCCATTCAGTCTGCCATTTCATCATACATGAAGGGGGTAATTCAGAGATTCCTTTCTTGGCACATAAGTGGCAACATATGTTTGAAACAGTGAATGGAAACTGTAGGGAAAAAAAAATGACAGGCATATGGCAATAGGAAGGCAAGGGAAAATTTGTTGCCCTAACGTTAGCCACATAATTGGTACACTTAACTTCTGAGGGACTGATTTATTTAAAGACAAAAAAACTGTGCTGCATTTGTTCAGGTTTTCTTTATATAGCCTATATCTTACAATTCCCTCCTAAGGTCTGTCCAGAGAACTCTGAGGGAGTGGAAGGTGATGTGTGAGATCCAAGACTATTTTTTGCCACAGAACAGAAGAAAAATATGAATGCAAAATCACACACCTGCCTTCGTCCATCTTCTCATTTTGAAAGAGGACATACTGAAAACCTGATATATTTTCATATTCAGTTATGTGGGCTTTCTAACCATATTAATTTAGCAAGAATATTTATGACAATGCAACTTAAGATATTTACTGCTTCATGAGTAGCAGAGCTGTACTGAAAATAAGCATCACCCAAAATAGTGTTGTCAGTGCAAAGTACATGAGGAGTATTACCAGTTTGGTGTGACTTTGTGCACAGAAATACATAAAAAAAAATCTATACTGAATTTGTACATTGTGTAGTGAACACTGTGTCACCTAAATCTGTTTAAGATCTTTACTTAATTTTAAGAAAGACATGGAAGGCCTTCTTATAGGGGATGTTTCCACATTAATGAGAAGAGATGGAATGACTGCCTTAAGATCTGTCCAAGTTCTTGTTAAGGACGTTCATGGTAGCTCTCCTATATCTATGCAACCAATTCTTTCTTGTTTAAGCATGGAGAACTTTTGAAGAAATCATGTCAATTTTTCTTCAATTTTTGGCAGCAGTATTGCATGTGTTTTCAGTACTTCCTTTGTCTCCGGTGAAGAATGGTAACTTCAGACATACTGAGTAGGAGAGCAGAGTTTGCACACAAGCCCTGCAGTCTGAATATGTAGAGGCTGATTTGTGAAAGAGAGAAATGGGCTGGAGAAGATGCCACATATAGCAGTGAATGCTCTCTTTGATGCATAAGAACGTGATGCATCTCTAAGATGATGCTTTGCCAGTTACCTGGGCTAGAACACTACAGGCTGAATGGGAAAAAGGCTTTCATCCTTTTATCTTTCACATCCCCAATTAGGAATCAGTTTTGTGGAGTGTGTTTCGGAGAATTTAGTCCTTTTGCTGTTCTGTTTGAATTTCAGTTTATGAGTGAGTAATTGTTAAGGAGATGAACTGCCTTTGATAGCATAAACATGTCAACAAATTTGAATTGTTCCATGAATTGACTGTCATGATGGCATAAAATATTGTGAGGACTTGTCCTAGCTGATTTTTTTCCCTCTCCAGGATCTTAGTTAAAATATATAAAATAATATCTACTGTCAACTGTCAGAAAAGAGTCAGTTGGTGGCTCTTAAGTCATTGTATTTGGCAATCATGAAACTGAAATCACAAGATACAGCGTTTTTATGGTGTGAGAAACTTCAAGCTGTTTGTACAGCTCTTTTCAGCAACAGAGTTTCCATGTCTGTGTGCTACGACTGGCAGTGATCCTACAAAAAAGGAAAATTTTAAACAGCCGTGTTCAGGCTGCCCGATGGGCAGCCTACACAAGTGCACGTGTATGGTTATTTCTTGTGTAATGCCAGCCACTTCCTAGCACAAGCCAGCTCATCCCCTTTCCTTTTCCTGTGTCCGACTGTAACTGCTGCTCCCTGTTAATTCACCTTCTCTATAATGATACTGGGTTAGAGAGGATCCCTCTAATGCTTCTCCCTGGCTTGAATTCTGTAGTCTTATGCTATGAGGAGTCTTGCATGTTGAGGAAAAGTAGCAGATCATTCTCTCAATCAGCAGAGCTTTAAAAGTTTGTTCTTACCCCAAGTTTAAAACCCCTGATAATTTACTGACCTATTAATCCTTTTTTTTTTCTTTTTTTTTTTTTTTTCTTATAAACCATCAGCTGCTTAAAACGCTTCTTTTGGAGCATTGGACACTACAGATTCAACTTTACCATGTATATTGTTTATTACAGATGTGTATCTCTGAGTTCTGGAAGCATATCCACTTCCTGATTTTGGGAGGGAATTCAGGTAGATAAAGTTAATTTATTCAAGTATCAATAGAGTAATCTCCATGTTCAAAAGTTGTAAATAATTCATACTGCTTGGGAAAATTTTTGCCAGATATGCTCCTTAGAAACTGAAGATATCTTTGAGGGTTTCCAGTAAGAGTTAGATAGCAGGGAGGGGGATAAAGCCATGAGCTTCTATTTCTGTTGTCTGAATTAAGATTTATCTGATGCTGTGTTTTCAGCACGCTGCTGCTATTTTCCAGCCAAACTAGTGATGCTGGCAGACCTTCTTTGCTTGTCTGATTTCAATATCTTGAGTTTTTTGGTTTGCCATGGGGACCTTGGGAGAAAATCCTTTTAATTCTTGTCCACCTTCACTTCTCAGCAGTAGAAGTGGGAATGGTTGATCAGAAGGGTAGGGTGCTTATTTCAAGTGCATCTACTTTGAGGATGGTTGTAGGATAAAGCTGCTTTCTTTGTTTATGGACTCTGCTTCTGCTGACCTGAAGCAGTGCGTAGGTGAACTACAATCCTTACTGCCCAGAATCTGAAATGGAGCCATCTCATCATGCATCTCTACCAAAAGCTTGCTCTCGGTTCACTTAATACGTCTTTCCTTGGGATATAGGAAGATGTCCAAAGATCTAACCTCGTGTAAGGATGACCACCAACAACACAGCTAACTTTAAAAAGTTACACGATGATCATTAGTGTTGACCTTCCTGCTGTTATTGCTCTGCAGTGGGTGCTAGTTATTTTGAAGAGAATCATTAATTGACTTGACTCTAGAAATCACAGCCGCGCTTGGGTTCCGTTAGCCTTTTGTAATGCTGAGAAGACAGCAATGTTCTCCCAGTTCAGAGATTCTCTAAGCCTTAGGTTGGGGCTTCTTGAATTTGACTCCTCCTCTTGTTCAGAATCGTCAGAGTTGGTTTTCAGGGTTTAATATGTTCTAGGTTGTTTTAATTAATCCTGCTTTACTGGGATGAGTTTCCTCTTTGGGTTTTAGGGATCAGCTTTTCTGTTTACTCCTCCATCTTGCCCAGGTTCTTGTTGTAAATTCTTTCCTGAGTTGAAATTTTGCTTAGAGATGATTAAAAATTGTGTATTCTGAAGAGCTCTCTAGATAAGCTACACAGAATACAAACCTGATGCTTTTCAAGTTTTATTACGAATGATAATTTAAGGTTTGTGAATATTATAAAAGGATTCAACATGATTAGGGCAATACTATGTAAATATTTGCTTTTAAAGTCTAGAATATCTTCTGATGCTGTTGTATACTATTTCCTTTTAAACAAACTATGTTTTTTAAATGATATAAACTCCTAGGATATTAGCTAATTAGTGTGTTGAAATTATAGTGTGCTAAAATAGCTTACAAGAAGAATAATAAATGAAATATTTCAACTGTGTAAATAGATGGCAGTAATTGAAACTTGGACTGACCTTCTGAGATTATGGTCAGCAGGTCAGGAATTTTACATTTGCAGTTGAAATCTTGTTCTTCTTTCATGGAGTAAACATTGCAAAATGTTTTCTCTTTGCTCCCCTGCCCTCCCAGGAATCCAAAACATCCTAACTTTATTTTTGCATAGTTGTGTATGTTTAGTGCATCAACAAGCACAATGTTATTTTTGTAGGCACTTGGTAGTCAGGAATAAATAGGTCTTTCCTAGTATATTTTACTTGTATTTTCTTGTTGGGAGAGATTTTCTGTCCTTTTCAGAATTTGGCTAAAGAAATAGTGAAATATGTGAAATGTAATTTTGAAGAGAAAAGCAGCTTGTATTGCTGTGTACAAAAATATTGCATTTTTTTCTTATTTGATGTATATTGTTGGACATGGACTTTTATTTGATTCAGCATGCCAAAACCATTTAACAAATTATTAAGTGGTAAAACCTCATTCTGCTCTAGTGATACAAGATTTGTTTTAGATTAGGAGCGGCAATTTGGGACCCAGGGGTTGGGCATGGCCTGACAGTATAAGGTGCACCCGCATAGGGAGCCCCGGTGTGTGGTTGGGTGCTGCAAGTGGAGTCCTCTCCCATGGTGACCAGGAGAGGCTGGCTATGGGACAGACTGAGCACTCCTGCTCCAAATTAATGTAGCTACTTATTCTGCAGAAGCTGTGTTTGAAAGGAAAGGCAGCTTGGTGTGTTTGAGGCCATGAGGCCTGCCACGTCCTCCGTTGGGCTCTCTCTCATTCGGGAAAGAGCTGAGATGCTGGTGGAAGTGAAGCCGACCAAATCCTCCTCAGATCCTGTCCGAGTGGCACACGTGCAGTGTTAGAGAGGGGCAGCTACAAGGGCCGCATCTCCAAGACTCTCTGCAGTAAGAAACTGCCTTACAGACAGCTGGTCAGCAGGCACAAGCAATGAAGTATGCTGCATTTTTACAAATAGCAGTATTGCCCACTTGTTATGTTTTGAATGATTTTTTGAGCTTTTTTAAGGTGCACTGTAAAGGAAACAACATTAAAGGAACAGTCTTTTATGTGTGTGTGTGTGTGTGTGTGTGTGTGTCCAGATCTCAAAGTATTTGTATGAAATGGTTTAACTTCCCCTTTTAACTTTTTCTCCATTCAATGCACGTTTACTTTTATTAGTTTGAAAAGGGAGGAGATGTGAAAGCTTCTTAACTTAAACTAATCATAAATCTCCAAGTTTTTTTCCGATTATCTTGTACATTCAGCTTGTGTAATTATGACAGCAAAGGGAGAGGCGTACGCAGCTGTGTACGTGTAGCTTAAGCACTTTAAAATCAAGTAATATATCAAGTGCAAAGGATGATATGTAAATGTGAATATGTCAAGTTTGGACATAGCAAAACTGCTTCTTCAATCAGTTCTTTATTGGCACAGAGAGCAGTCTTTTTTAATTGCTGTCTTCTCAAAAAATGGCCCTCTGAAAAAAGCCTAAAAAGGTTCAGAATAAAGCTTAAAAATAATGATGTGTGTTGGAATCTGAGCCTATGTACTGTATAGCATGTAGGAGATGAATTACATTTCAGGATAATCTTTCTTCTTCATTTGCCTCTGAATCCTGAGATATTGTAATGGCTATTAAAAATTTCAGTGCCTTATTTTTGCATCTAAATTTGAAATAGCACAACACAATTGCATCAGTTCTTGGGCCTAGAAACTTCTGGTAAAAGTGAACATCAACATCTGTTTAGCAATTAAATTATATTTTAAAATGTTTGTTTCTTTCACCTTTGGAGTTACCATGGTTTTATTTTACTAGGAACTCTCTCTATCCTTGTAATATGAAACAAATTGAAGAGCAATTCCTTAACAGCCCTCCCTATTCATTTGTGATGCACTGTGTGTGATGCACTTGATTGTGCCCTCTCTTAATACAGAAAGCAAGAAATCTTTCACAAACAGGAGATGGAAGAGCAAATATATAAATGTATATAGAAATTTTACTAAATTAGAAAATGACAGGTTAAAGATGAAATGTAAAAATACTAGATTAACAGAAATGCTCAGCATCTTAGTGTACATAAGTGCAGAAATATAGGTGTGTGTATATATGCATGTTTTTTATATTTTGGAATCTAATCTAAAGCGTTAATGTCAGATTGCCAAAAACATAGTGATGAGAAAGGTCTGGTTTAGCTTGTGTCAAAACAATGCGCTTCAGGAATTTCCCTGTCCCTGGAGAGCTTATTAAGCACTAAATAAAATGTTTCAGAATGTAACTGATTGAGTGTTTTAAATTATGCACTTTTGCTTGGCTCTTGGCCGGCCTCTGGTTGGGAAGGATTGTGGCAAACAGGAGCTGTAATTGATACTGACAGTGATAATAAGTACTTTATTCTGCTAGTGTCTCAGCTCAGAGTATTTTGATATCAAACATTCAAGCATAGCTCAGGTTCTTAATGTGAGTATGTTTTGTAACTCTAAACTTAGCCAAATGCTTAAAAATCAAATTTTGGCTTTTTTTTTCCCCTTATGCTGATAAATAGGAATGTCCAACTTGAATAAAGAAAAAAAGACAGCTCTTCCATTATGTGGAATTAGTACCAATTTCCTAATCATTTTATCTTTTACTGCCAAGTGGATCCTAATGAGAGTTAATGCAACTTCCATACACTCCGTTTGTGCTAGCCAAACTTCACTTATTCCAAAATGCAGAATACAGAACGGAAATTAGCAAGCTTCCATAAAATCTCTAATTTCCAGACACTTTTGAGATATTGTTGGGTGAGGGTTTGTCTCCTGAATTTAATTCCTTCAGAAAGGGTGTTTATTCCTTGTTAAGAACAGGGATGTGAAGTCTGGTTTTGTAAGCTAAGAGAGATGTAATGGTAAGGAGTCCAAATGAGCCATCAGAGCAAATCAAGGATACTTCTCTGGCTTCTGACTCTGCCCCCTGCTCACTCCCATCGCACTCTGTCTCTAAATAATCTCATTCATTTGCACCAGATCCTAGGACAGCTCTAGAGAGGACTCCAAAATCTCCCTTCAAGCATGACTGCTCTAGGTCCTGTCACCACGCAGCTCTGTAGCATGTCTGCTGGGATGGTGCTTGTTGTCAGTTTGTGGTGAATGGGAATGCTCTTCTACTTCCCTTGTGGGGTTTTGGTTTTTGTTTTTTCATCAAGTTGCCTCTTTTCCTTCTTTCTTTTTCCTTCCTTTTTTTTATTCTTCCTTCTTTTCTTTGTGATTCTATATTACAGCTATTCACCAAACCCATGTCTTACTTTGTACAGCTTTAAACATCCTTCTGATTTTTCACTCCATTTTCCCTGCACACCTGAGTTGTTCCAGTGTTATCTTGAGATTACTTTCACAACATAAAGGTAGAAATCGTTATAGGCAGGAAAAGCTTGAGATGGGAGCCAGAGAAATGCTCACAGAAGCCTTCAAACTTGCTTGCATTTGAGGATAATCTGCCTGCATTTGTGAACCCCAAGTCTCTGGCTGCTACCACAGAGGAGAGAGAATCCGGTGTATAATGTATGCTGGAGTTGACAGTGGTAGGGACAAAAAGGGAGAGTTGGGAAAGTGGGAAGTGGCTTCCTGAATGCCAGACAAGACCAACTTGACAGCTGGAATCAGAGAGGGAGAATGTGCATTATAGCAGCGCAAAATTTGACAAAGACTTACTAGGCTTAACTTACTAAAACAGAGGAGGCATATACCTATTATAATACAGTCTGATACTTCAGATAAAACTGGAGAAATGGAAACATTGCCTGAAGAGAGAGTGAAGATTAGGATTTTTTTTTTTTTTGGCTGCAATAAAATTGATGCATTTCATCATGGTTACTGCAAAAGTTCTTTCTACAGTTGATGGCAACATCAAAAAGGGATTGAGAGGTAGACTGATTCTTAATACTAAAAGTATTTGAGGTGAGATGAATCAAACAATAAACTTGTTTTTAAGAAAAACAGGTGGGTAAAATAAAACAAGGAGGGAAAATGTGCAATATTTTCATAGGAGTGTTTGCTTAGTGTATATTTTATGAACTGTAGTGCATAGTTGTCTGTGTACTCTCTTATCTTGTTGGTTTGTCCTGAGTGCAATAACAGTAAATACGTTATGGCCTCAGTAACCACTTACGCTGTGTCATCATTCAATTTTACCCTTGTGGAAAGCAAGATACTAGTGTTAAATAAGGAAATATAATGAATTATTTAATTTTGCACAGGAAATCATCTGATTTTCCTTTTCCTGCTGTGATTATGGTAGCTGAATAAACAAGATAACATAAGAAATTGTTTCTTAAAGAATTGGGGTAGAGATCTGGAAGCTATAGAAGAAGGTGGTATGGTATTACTATTTTTTTTCCCTAGAGTTTGAGCATTCATTGAAATAAGTGCTTACATTTTTGTCTTAATGCATTTTTGGTGGATTCAGCTGAAGAGGAATTGCCATGTGTTCTCTCCAAGTTCTTCAGGTAAGCCATACTTGAAGGTATTTTTAGTATTTCTCTGTTAAAAACAAACAAAACTGCCTCTCCTTCCCATCCAGAAAGTATGTCCGCCCTGCAGTACTGGAGGTGGTTGTGGGTTTTTGTGATTTTTTTTTTTCCCTCTCTGTGAGCTCCATCTCACAGTTATGAACTGTTATGCAGCAGTTATGAACTGCTGCATGCCTGAACACATTGAAGAGTCTGGCTGTACTTCTCCAAGAGGGCAAAGGCTGAATGCTTGAGCTCTTTCAAAACTATGACCCCCACATGCCAGTGCTTATTTCTTGAAAAATTGGCTAAGGATTTAATTACTGATATTTTCCGGGACATGTTCAGGGACTATATTTGCATTCCGATCGTCTCGGAATTGCAGTGTTCCTCTGAATCTTCTTCAGGTTCTGTAATTGCAAAGCTGAGATTCTGGTCTTAACCTCTGTTGTTGTGTTAAAGATGGGCAGCTGTTTTATAAGGTGTTTTTACAGACACACACACACACACACACACACACACACTCATATATATATATAAGATCATTGCTTGCTGTGGAAGAGAATTGTTTTGGATGAAACAGAGCTTCATTTACAGGTTTTTGGTTCTGTTTGTTATTTGTGTGTGTGTGTGTATGACTGGATTTCCTAATGCCTAATAATGTGTAAGCTACCAAGATTTTCCACCTTTTATGACGAAAACGAAATATTTCTGCAGATTACTTTCAGTGGGGTGGGACAGGGTGTTCAAGGACAGCTCTTTTCAGGAATCCCGTAGGAACTTCCTGATTTAGAAGTCTTTGCTTCTTACGTTTCTTCTGAAATTAGCTGTGGAATGGGAGAATGGCAGGAGCATGGTTAGGCATACAGCCATAAGAAATGAGATTAAAAATTGTCTTTTCTAAGATGTAAACATCTGTTTTGAACAAGTAGAAATAACGAGTCAATCTCTTCGGTTTTGTTTTCATGTATGTTGAAGGTTTTGCAAAACAAACTCTTGCTAGTAAAGGTGTGAATTAACTCTGAGCTCAGTCAGAGTTGCTGGAGGGTAGATCTCAAGATTAAAAGGAGGATAGAAGGGCAAGACATTATTCAGTTTAAGGACTTGATGAAGAAGGAGTGCGGACCCCTTGGCACATGATGCTGCTTTCCTCTCAACCAGTTGGGATGTATCATCTTAGCTCTCTAGCTGCCAGTTTCTTCTAATTTCTCTTGTTAAAAACTACTTCTACCTCCTACTTGTTTAGATTATTTAAAGGAGAAGCTAATCACAAGCAACTAGTTTTTCATGCAAGCTTTAACTTTCAGAACTCTTAAACAGTCCTGTTGCTTTTTGTTGTATCTGTTTGATCTCAAACTTCCCTTGCTGCATTAGTTTCTTGCTGTCCATAAAGTCTAATGTGAAAACCTCCTTCACTTTCTTCCTAGTGGAATCCAGCGCTGCCAGTTGGGAAAAAATAAAGAATATTTTCTGTGTTAAGATAACTGAAGATTCCTTTTATTTGTGTCCTTTCTACCTTTCTTATCATTGTGTATTCTGTGATATTATTTGGGATTGATATTCAATAGTCTCAGTCTTATATGATCATCTCTTTATATATGAAATTCAGCCCATAGGGACTCTACTTATGCCTTTACAGAATTAAATGCATTTTTTATTTGCTCCTTTCACTTCTCTGCCCTCCTTTGTCTTCTCTTAATTGTACAACTCTTCCGTCAGCATAAATAGCTTTCTCATTTTGATCTAAATATTTTCTTATAATACAATTTTATCTCATGAATATTTGCCTTTCCTTGACTTTCACTAATGAAGAAGCACGTTCTGTTTATGTACTCATTTGAAAATAGACGTTCTAGTTTTTATCTTAGGTATTTAGACTTTTTATTCATGTAGCAGCAAATAAGCCATATCCTGGCTCTTTTTTAACAAGCTCTGCTTAGTTGAAATATTATTTTGTTTAGACAGATCTTTGCTCTTTCCTGTATGAACTTCATTAACTTCTTTTCTACTTCCCCCCCACCCGCTCCCCAAGAATATGGAATTTTTTTGATCGCATCCCCAAGTGATGTGTCATCCTGACCTGTGTTTGCCTTTGCACCTGTCAACTTTCTGAAAAGTATAAACACTCCTCAACTTCCTTTTAAATTTCAGATAGCAGCAGTCTATTTCTGTGCTATTTTAGGTGGAGCTTGTGTATCCTAGTCTAGTAAAACAAAGCTATTTCTTCCTGCCTGATTTTTTCAAGCACTTACGGAAAAGCTCCTTCACTGTCTGCATCGCTGAACATCCACCTTGCTACGAGCATGGTGTCAGAGAAGTAGCCACGGAGCCCAGCTTTTAGGCAAGTGGCAAAAATGCGAATCTTGTCTCCATGTGCTTTTCACAGACCTTTTTGTGTTGTTTTTATCATGGATGGACCCTTCTCATTTTTCTCCAAAAATGGAGCTATAGCTGCCTTATAGGTATGATGAGTATGCATTTCAGAATCAAAATTCCCATGAGAAAAGTTGCATATGTTGGATTAAGACTCAGGCTGCCCAGAGAGTTGTGGTTGCAGAGTCTCCTTCTCTGGAGATCTTCCAAACCCTCCTGGATGCCACCCTGTGCTCTGGGTGTCCCTGCTCGAGCAGGGGGGTTGGACTAGATGGTCTCTAGAGGTCCCTTCCAACCTCAACCATTCTGTGATTCTGTATTTCTGTGTGTTAAATTGCATGCGCTAATGAAATGATAGCAATGAAGTCCTAATTTTGATATTGGTTACAGTCAAGAAATTTAAACAAATTAATCCTAGGCTTAGTTAATGCTTGTAAGTCTGCACAGCAAACAGTGCTTGGTGTCGTATCTTTTACGCATTGAGCTAGCTGAAGATTTATTGCTTGAAATTATTTTACTTTCTTTACATCAGAAGTAAATGTAGAACTAAAGATAGGATATGTTCTTTCAATTAAAGTAGTTTATCTGTTAAGTTACAAACTGTGGTGTTTGCTATGGGATGAAACCCTGCTTTCCAGTAGCATGGCATTTTAAGTGTCCTTGCATTCTGTTAAAGCAAGTTCTTAGGAAGTTAGATCAGCTCAGTATTTGTCACCCTGTACTAACCTACACAAGGGATCTTAACCATCTCTTATTTCTAGGGCAGGTATTGGCCACACAGATGACAACAATCTTCAGTAACTTTTCATCAGAGTCGAACCATTTAAGCTCGTTTTTTTTTTTTTCCATCACTCCATCAGTCACAGCTACAGCACTGGCAGTTACATTGTGCTCAGAGACCATGAGAAAAATGGGTTCTGAACCAAGTATGATCTATATAGGGCTGATATTTCAATATGAGTTGGGGCTGACTAGCAATTAATAACAAGGATTTATGGATGTGGCACTGTATTGCAATGGCGAGGCTTTGACAAGCATGTTTACAAGGTCCTTTGAGTTTTAATATGGTGGTTTTCATTAAGTTTATTTATAATATATAGTTTTTATTGGCCCCACTTAAATCTAGTCTATAAGGATTTTGAAGGTTTATAGCAAACTTGAGGAGATATTAAAAAATTAAGTAACTTTATCCAGTGAGTGTGTTTATCCAAATATGTCATCAAACTTCTCAATTTCCTTTTAGAAGGCCAGTTCAGGACAGACTGACTCATTCTCTGATGTGATGGAATGCAAAGACATCCAGTATTTAGTTGGCAAGAGTATTAAGGGAACAAAAAAAGAAAATTTAGGATTTTGGGGAGTGTCTCTTGCTTCTCAGTCCTCCAGTTGGATGTAAAATAGAACTTTCTAGTGAGAAACATGACATTTTGTCTAAACGTCTGAATTAACGATGCTCCAGTTTTCTGGTGACTTGGAGAGAATCTGTGGGATCTGAACATCCTTTAAAATCAGTTTAGTAGTCATTAATTTATACATCAGGATATGGTATACAGCACTAGAAGTTTTCTGATTTGAGAGAATCCTAAAATTCTTAGCATGTGAACCAAGTTGAAGATCTAGGAGGATGTAAGGTCACCATTTTGGGGAGACATTATTTCCTTTTTCCATCTTTCCATCTTATTTTTCCTTTTACCAAACTATAAAGAAGAGGGAAGTTAGTATAATGTATAAGGAGTGCTGGAGATATCAGGTAAGTTTGCATCTATGGCCAAAACGTGTAGCTTGGGGCTCTTCTTGAGTCTTATTTAGCTCAGTATCCAGAAAAAGAGAGTAGCAATTCTAGATGTGACTGCCTTAAATTGCTAAAGAGAACATTTTGAATGAGTAGTAGTGTTTTGAGTACTTTGAAAACAATGCAACTTTTATAGATGCACCTTTTATAGAGCAATTCTACAGGACTTGAGACCTTTTGGTGTTTTGGACATTTGAAACAAGAAGCAAAGCTGTAGACAGTATGTTTGGAGAACAACCCTCTGTTGTCAGGGTGATCTAATGGCTTTTCTTGTATTTATATCCTATTACTCCTTTCCCTACTCTAAACCATCCACCACAATCCCGAAATACAGGATTTGAAACAGGAATATGAAGAACAAAGCTCATTTGTCCTTCCTGACCTCCTCTGTTTCTATACGTATTGTATGGATTTCCCTAACTTTCTGAATCAGAAGAGTTCAAATATTGAGTGTGCCTCTTCAGTGTGTCACTGCTTGGTTTTCAGATCCTTAAGTAGGCTCCCTACTACCTTGTGTAGTTATACCTGGTGTGTTATCTTCCTGGGACGTTGTACAGAGTGCCTTTCAAGGTCAAGGAACAAGAAATTACGCACTTACATGAAAAGCTAATTTTCATGTAAGGAGATATCAATGTTTATTTTTATAAGTCTCTATAGTAATCTGTGTTCTCAGCAGATTTAGTGCTACTGGTTTTCCTGTTTATTCTCACTGCTTAAAATTACTTTCATAAGCACAGAGACGAAGGCTGTGACGTTATCCTTAAACCGCTTCAGTCGCCCATGTTTCTTTCGTACAATGTATATATGATGTTGAAGTTCATAGAATGTCATGGGAAAATTGAGCACGAATTTAGACTGCCGGTCTTGATAACTGATGTGACCTTCAGTTTCTGTTCTCAAGGTCTTTTTTTTT